>CM056998.1:203866824-203904785 GCA_029891345.1 Dryococelus australis
TCACGTTATAGTTCAACAATTAACCCCTCTTGTATTAAATCAATTAAATTCACCAATCTCTTATTTTTTAATTTTTTTTTTGGGAATTAAAACACCAACTCTGCAATTAATTTTTTTCTTTTAATTTAATTTTAGTAAAAAAAAGGGTACTTAAGGGTTTTAAGTTAAAAAAAAAAAAGTTTTATTCAAGGGAAAAAGCTTCAATGTGATATAATTCATCAAAACAAATTTATTGCTTTGATTAATTTTCATGCAAAATTTTAGCTCCTAATATAACAACAACCCTATACAACAATTGAGTAAATGAGTGCTGAATTGCCAAAATAAGTTGCCACTATTCTCCAAACACAATTAATTTGAACTTTAATGGAAAATATTAATTTAATTGACCCATTTTCAACCAAAATTATTGACTGACATCAGGCAATGTAAAAAATAATTTGTTTTAAATCCAAATTTGATATTTAAAATTTTTGTTTTTTTAAAAAAGGCTTAATTTAAAAGTTCTAATTGTGGACCTCTCATTTTTTTAAATTTTGGGGGAAAATTTTATTTTTTCTCCAAAGGGGAAAAAATGGGGGGGGAAACCCCTTTTTTTACTTTGGGAAAATTTATAAACCAGAGAGAAAAAATCAGATAAATACTCGTGGTTTAAAGATATTTCATTTTCTACTGATTTGAATGTAAGGGCCTCGGAAATACGCAAATGGACGTTTTCAAATTCAATTTATTAAATTTGCCTTTACTAACTTATTTAAAAAACTTAAATAAATTTTTCAAATTTTTTCGTAACTACTTTAAAATTAATTCATAAATTTAAAAAAAAATTAATTCAAAATTTCCATTTTAAATTTTGTGAACACAAAATTATCTGAAAATTTTTCTTTAAAATATGAATTTTGTTAATTTTTAAGTTTGATTAAAATTGTTTATTTAAAATTAACTTTATTAATTTCATAAAGGAAAATTTAATTTTTTGATAATTTAGGAAAAATTTTACTCTTAAATTTTAGACAAAACACATATCAAATTAAATGAGCCTTAATATCCCATTATGGAAAGGGAATTGTTTTTCCCTAATCAAATTTTTTTTTGAATTAAAACTAAAAATTTTTAAAACCCCAACAATATTAAATTTTGAATAGGATAAACAATAATTTTGTTTAAACAGTTGGTCTGCCCTTTCAATTTGGAACTATTTTGAATATGTTTATTAAAAAGACAAAGGTAATTTAACATTTCCAAATTTTAATTATTAAATAAATAAAATAAATTATTAGAAATTTTTTATTCCATTTTCAAAATAATGGCTTCAAAATCTATTATAACATAATTTTTATTTATTTAGAAAATAACCGTTTATAAAAATTAGAATGTTTATTTGAAGTGATATTAAATTTTCTTTGGGATTGTAAATAGATTTTTATTTTATTGAATATGAAATAAAATTTTAATTTGTACTCCTAAACCTTTAAAGATTGTTCATTTTATTATATTTATAAACAATGAAGAATTTTGCAATCTAATTACTTCTGTATTATTTTTTTTCACTTAAAAATAGTTTTTTTCTATTTACTTGACAAACATCTTATAGTCCTCCTCAAGTAATAGTTACCAACTTAACATTTTTTTAAATTTTTAATTTCTTTGTTATCAACTCTGTAGGGATATATTTTTGGGTTAAAAACATCAATTCTTTAATTTTTGCCCATTCTTCGTCTTCTTTACCTATAACTTCTATATATTTGTGCATTTATAGATATTAACGTTTGAATAATCACTTATATCAAATTTTTTAATCATCGACTTCATACTTCATAAAAATCTTCCATGTTTTGTAGAAATTTTATAATTGTATCTTGATAGCACAATTCTATATCATCACCTTTTTTTTATTACTTTATAATGAAAATGGTACTACTTTTGTATGTTCTAATTGACATGCTAAGATAAACCAGCTTATTAAATTTTTCATTGCTTTGTTCATAAATAGCGCAATATCTCATTAATATAGTACTTTTTTAATTTGGTTTTGCTACTAATTCTAATTTTTGCTCTGCATGATATGTATTCATGTTTATAATTTCTTTTTAAAATAAATATCAAAATTATTAAAAATTTTTTGTGGTTTTTTTAGAAATTTTTAACATTCCCTCCCGGGGTAACCCTGGTGCTAAAAAGTCCCCAATGGGGGGTTTCTAATAAATATGCATTTATAAAACGTTTTTAAAAAATTTTTTCGAATGAAAACCCGCTAACAATAATACATTCCCCTTTTAAAGTATAAAAAATAAAAATTTTTCAAATTTTTTAATATTAAATTGATCCCACCCACATTATGAGGGGTTTCCATAATAAAATCATTACTTATGTTAGATCCTTTCATTTTTTTAAAAATCATTTTTTGGTGGAATTTTCCGGTTTTTTTTCGAATTTTTTCCAACTACCCCAAATAAAATTTTGGAAAAAAAACCCTTTCTTAAACTAAATCAACTTAAACCCTTTTTGGAAAAAATGTTTTTGGGGCATTTTCATCTGTTTTTTTAAAAAATTTTAAAGATTATTTGTACCCAAAAACCACTGGCCAAAAATTTTTAAAGGTCTAAAAATTTTCTTTTTTAAATTTACGGTTTCTTTCCCAAAAGTAATAAACTTTTTTTGGGTTTTTGAAAATTAAAAATCTAAAATTTTTTATAAACATATCCAAACTCTTTAAAAAATTTAAATAGTATCATACCCACCTAAATTTGAAAATAAACCCGAAAAAAATTGGGGAATTTTTAATCGTAGATTAAAATTTTTTACAAGAGGATTGGGGAAATTTTTTCCACTTATGTATAAAGATTATGTTTTTTTTTGTTTTTCCTTTAAAAATTTTCCCACATCCCCCGAAACACACTTTTTTTTAGTTTTTACAATAAAAATATTTTCTCTTCTTCTTCTTTTGTTAGTGGATGCTTTGGGTTAAATTAGTGAATATATTTCACCAATTTCTTCTACTTCCCCCTTTTTATTGTTTATATAAACATCTTTTTGGCATTTGGACCTCGAGTTTAACTACTGGAGGGGATAATCCCCCAAAAACTAGATACAATTTAAAGAAAAAATCAGATGCTTTTTTAATTAAAATTTCATAAAAATTAGATTCAAAATTCAACTTTAAATCAAGGGTATTTATTTGTATCATTAAAAAATTAAAAATCTTTTTTTAAATTATCCCCTTTAAAAAAAATCCATTGTCAATATCATCATCTGTTAAAACTGGATATTTTTAGACAAATTTTAAATTTATTAATTTCCTTTGGTTTTTGGTTTTTGGGGGTTAAAATTTACCCTTAAAATTTTGATTAAAAAATCTGAATATATCGGGGAATGGAAGCCATTGTGCGTGTTGTTTTTTGAAATAAATTTGCTTTTTTTTCCCGAAGGAAAGTGATTTTTACTGTTTTAATTTTTTAGGGGCGGGGTCATTTTTAGTTTTTTTATCCTTTTTTGAAAATAAAAGAATTAAAAAAACACATATAACATATATAAGTTTTACTTTTAGGGAAATTTTTTGGCTGAAATCATTTTTGGTATATCAAACAATTTTAATAGGTTTATTTATTTTTTATCTATTTTTTTAAATAAATTTAAGCCCCCCCTTTTTATATTCGGATACTCTTTGTGTTTTTTTTTTAAAGTTTTGGGAAACAATGCAGATTTTTTTCTCAAAAAAAACTTTTTCTGAGCCTCTTTTTTTCACTTTAAAATACAAGTTTTTTTTATTTTTAATCACTTCAGGTACTTCAATACAGGGTGCCCATTTAAGGGATTATACTTATAAAAATGCAAATTGTATTCCAACTCCCTCTATCTAAATTTCCACCCCTAACCCTTTTTTTTTTGGGATTTAAGAAAATTCCCTAATTATTTTTTGTTTTTATAATTTTATAAATTTTTTATAAATTCTCTCTCGTTTAAATATTCAAAAGGATTAAATTACTGAAATGAAAAATTTTTTCAAAATTTTTTTAAATTAATTTGGGCTTACAAAAATTTTTTGGAAATACAAAATAATCGATTTTTTCAACCCCCAAAATTTTCCCTAAGATAAACATGAAATATCCCCAAAATCCTTATTGTTTATAAAAATTTAAAAAATTCCCATTGGGCTCTACTAAATTAAAAAAAATTCTAAATGTTATATGTTTATATCATCCCTTTAAAAAAGGTTTTTTAACTAATTTTTTTTTATTGGTTCTTCAATTTATTTTATTTATAAATCCCATTATTAGAATGGGGAATATTTATTGAAATTTCTTTTCTATCTTGCTTATAAAAATTAATTGATTTTGGGCATCTGATAAAGGTAAAATTTGTAAAATTTTTTTTTGTTAGCCTTTCCAGATACCCGCTTATTTTTTTTTTAATAAGCTTAACAAAAAAATTTTATAAAAAGAATGGAAATGTTTCTTTAAAACCCTTTCCCTATCTTTTGAATATAGTTTTTTCGATATTGACTTGTGAAAAGGGCAAATTTCCCAAAGTTTACTTTTCTCTTTGCTCGCATAAATGGTATAATAGCTGAAAATTAAAATAAAGCTTTTTTAAACCCAAACTCAACTGCAAGAATGTTCCTGACATTGTTTGATATTTTGTATTTAAAGGGGAAAAAAAAGAACTAAATTTTAAATTTTATTTGCAATTTGGTACATGGTTTTTTTAAACTCAATCTAATAAAAAAATAACAAATTTAAAATAGAATAAAACATAGTTTTATTTTTTGTTTAACTTCTTGTTGCGACGATATTTGTCATTATAACATTTGGGACATATTTTTGGTACATTTGCCCTTTAAATTTTTTTTATAAATGGAAAAATGAATTTATTTATTTATTCTTTTTAAATACTGTACATGTTTTTGTTGAAAAAATTTTAGCATTTTTAAATTTTTAAATTTACTTTAAATTACGCTATTTTTGTGTAAATTTAACTATTTTTTATCTTTTCGGCTGAAAGATTATAAACTTTTTTTTTCCCAAACATTCACATAGAAATTTCCCCTTTTTTTTTTTATCTCATAACACCCTTCTATCATATTCACCAAAATATAAAATTTTTTTTTTTTAAAACGTTTTGTTGCATTTTTTTGTCTGTATTTTGCTTTATGGGGAAATAAAACAAAATGGACTTTTTTTCCCATTGCATCTGAAAACTTTTTTTTTTAAAATAATTATCTTTAGTTTTTAAGATATGAAACATGTAATTTAGTTTTTTTAATGTTTTTTTAGATTTTAAAAAATTTTTTGGAAACATTTTTTCCCACTTTTCAAAATTTTACTTTTTTGATTCTTTAACTCTTATTGTTTTTCAGTAAAAAAAAAACGAATACAATTTTTGCGGGTTTAATATGCTTATCTTTGGTAGGGTTTATGTGTTTGGGAAAATTTCCTATGTTTAATATTTCACCACAATGTTTACTTTGGGGTTTATGCATTTTATAATTGGCACACACGTTTCCCTTTTTGTGTTTTTTTTAAAAAGAAAAAATTAATAACAAAAAAATTTTAAAATAATAAAAACTTTAAAAAAATTAATTACAACTTTAAAAATAATAATATAAACATAATAATGAAAATAAAATTAAAATATTAAAATTTCTACAAATAGTAAAAAATTTAAAAATTTAAAAACATTTTTTTATGAAAAAAAAAAAGGAAAATGGGCTCCCCCCCTTTGGGGTTTTAACAATTCAATGAATTGACTAAAATACAAGACCCAAAAAAAAAAAAAAGTAATTTCAAACAGAATATTTTTTTTTAAGTTTCCCAAAAGTTTAAAAAAAAAATTACTTGTAGCTAAAAGGTAAATATAAAATTACTTTGCCGGGTTTCGTTCTGTAAGTATGTAGGGACAAAAATGCTTTAAAATAATAAAGGGAGAATCAAAATTTTAAACATAAAAAGGTTGAAAAAAAATGAAAAAGGGAAAATTATGCACAAAAAGAATCTTTTTAAAATATATAAATTCTTTTTAAAATTAAATTTTTAAAATTTTTAATTTTGATTTTAGTTTTAAATTTACTTGATTTTAATTTAAATTTGCCTTTTTTTTACTAAAATTTAAATCCCGAACCCCCTTTTTTTGAAAAGAGGGTTTACTTTTCTTGATTTTGAGGAAAAAAATTGCTTGTTTTTAGATAAAAAAATTCCCTTTGTTTTTAATTGAAAATTGTCTTTTCCCTAGAAACAGGGAAAAAAGAAACTTAAAGGGGAAATTCCGTTTTCTTTTTTTAGCTTAAATTTCTTGTTTTTGATCGTTTTTTAATCAAATTTTCCCAGATTTAGATTTTTTAAATTTTTTTTCCCGGGTTCATTCTTTAAAAAATAAGGGGAAATATTTAAAATTTTTACTTTTTCCCAATTGTATTTCTGGGGGAAATTCCCGGGAAAAAGTTTATGCTAGCTCCCCGCAAAATACTTTCACTGTTTTTTCATTTTTAAAAATGTTATTGTAACAACATAAAACAAAACCATCGACAGAATTTTAATGATATGTTTATTTATGTTTTTAAAGACTACCCTAATTGAATTTTGTAATGTAAAAAACCCGTAATGCCGCTTTGTTAAGTACTTTTCCCAAGAAAAACTGGTGTCTGGGAACCTAAAATGGGAACAACGCTATATGTTGAATATATAGTTGTAAAGGGGAGAATAAATAAAAAATTTTTAAAGCTTTAAATTCATAAGACCCCGCAATGGGTAACTTACTGCAGACAAATGTATATAAAAAAACAACAGCTTAAAATTGTGGGGTAAGGGGTTTTTCGGGTGGGGGAGTTTTTGTAGCTCCCGCAGGCCCCTTTCCCCCCTTTGCTGACGCTTTTCAGTCACCCACTTTTTTGGATGTAAAAATTTTAAAATATTGGTTTGATGTTTAAATTTTCAAGAGAGTGAAATTAAAGCATGTTATGAAAAACCCTTTACGGGACCTGTACAGACGGCCGAACAAAAGGGAAACATTCACAGTTACCAATTTTTTTTTAAACCACCACACACAAAAGTTATGTTGCCACTTGTACACGGGGCTGGAGCACACACTCAGGTTCTGAAAATTTTCCAATCAAAAAAAAAGAGCTGGGGGCTTGGGGAAAATTGCGGGGGAATCCAACAAAAAACTGATTGAAAACCCAAAGGGCTCAAAAATTATTTTTCAATTTTCAGCCCATTTAAAAAGGGAATTTTTAAAAATAAAAAAAAATTCCCCAAAATTTAAAAAAAAAATAAAATTCCAGAGTATTTCAAAGCTGCCCCCTATAAGCTTTTCTAAATGAGAAGTTACTGAAAAACTCGGAAAAAATTTTGGGGTATGGCCGTTAAGTTCCCTAAAACCCAAAACTGATCAAAACGTAAAATATTTTTAAAAACTTCAAACTCTTGAAACGATTCCGGGTCCCCAAAAATTTTCAAATTCTTTTTTTACCAAAAAATAATAAATAGTTTCTTCATTTAAAATTTTAAACTGCCCCAAACCAGGGCAGCACGAAAGTCTTCTCGGGAAACTCAATCATTAATAGTTTGGGAAAAACTTTTACCCCCCAAAAGTGATACAAGATGGGGGCGGTTAAAATCTTCTAGAACATCTAGAATGTCAAAAGTTACATGTCACTGAAAGATTTTAAATTAAAATAAAAAACTCATTCCTACTGTTGTAGACGTAAATTTGCAAATACTCCCTTAAAATTCCCGGGGAGGCGACATAAAACCCCCCCTCCCACGCAGGGTAAATAAACCAATAGGGAACCCTTTTCAACATGAAAGCCGCAGTTTAAATGGCCCCAACAATCAACAAGCTACTCAAAACTCCTGACCATTTAATCATAGGGGGGGGCTTGTTTGGGGGCCTTTCTTTAAATCCTCGCCAAAACATACATTCTCAAAAAAAAAAAACAGAAATCAGGTCGCTCAAACAAGCCCCCTTTTCCTACTCCTATCACGCCCCCCCTTTCGGCTTGCGGCCTATCATCGTCCCCCCTTTAAAAGGGTGCCCGGTAGTGACCCTGCTAACTAGCCAACTAAGCTAGCCTACCTTACAGAATTTTTTCTGAACTTTCCCCGGGCCCAAATTTCCAGGGCCCTCCTAACTCCAAAACCTTTTTTTAAAAAATTCCCACCCGAGGGCCCCCCCCAATGTCCAAATTTGTTTTAAAGTTAAAAGTCTCTAAATAGGGAAAATACAAATATAAAAACCAAAAAAATTTTAATAAATAAGCGAGCCCAAAAAAATAAAAATTATATATTAAACCAAAAAAAAAATAATCTACTAACCTGACAAAAAAAACACAAAATATTGCCAGGGCATATACAAAATAAAAGATTATTTTTGAAATATTGTAAGATAAATCATAAATTAGGTATGAAAATGGAAAAATTGGCCCTTTTAAAGGCGGGAGGCAATCCTTGAGCAAAAACAAAAAAAAAGTTGAAGAAAAAAATTTAAACCCACTTTATAATTAGCTTGATTTTAAAGAAATTAAATTAAATTTTCCATCACTGCCTTTAGTTAGCCCCCTCCCCCAAAAGGGAAAAGTGCAAAAATTAAATTTCAGCTTAGTGAGTTTTTTCCAATTTAAATGTAGAAAGCACCATCCCTGAAAATGAAAATATACATATAACCCCTTTTCTTTTTGAATAAAAAATTACAATATAAAAATTTTTGAATTCCAAGGCAACAACGCCTCATCGGCACCCCCACATTTATAAGAGTCACGCGAAAAATCCCTTGGTTTGCCCCCCTGACCCAACGATAGTTTGTGGGCCCTCTGAACCCTTATGACCCCACTTGACCCCCCGTGCAGACTAACAGCCAGATTCGTTGACCTTAAACTGGGGGAAACAATGCTCTGTAGCTCAGACGCGTGTCAGAAACCTCGGTGTGGGGGCAGTTAGTGAAATTACTGTGGGTTGGTGTGCAAAACAACCTAACCGCACACAAAATGTTCAGTCATACCCCAACACTTACATATGTCCCCTGCCCGTCAAACTTCTTAGTTTAACACCTATTTAAGCTGCGCCCAAGGGGCGGGCCCAACCCCCCAGCGTAGTCGTGTGCATGGAAACCATCTTTTAGGGTGGGTTTTTGCATCGATTTCTTCTTCAAACATCACGCTCAATTTTAATTTTGGGGGCCCTTTGAAACCGATGATTTAGGGGTGACGCCCCAAAATTTTCCGCCGTCAAAAGATTTAAGCGTATCCCAAAATATAAATTCAATTTTAAAGGCTACTCAACAGGCCACACTACCTCGATGTTACCTAACCAAGGAATCATATAGACAAAAGGCAAGATAACATACAAATACAATGTAGCAACACTTAAAGAAAACCAAATACAACAATCACTTAACTTTCCCGCCCAAAACCAAAAGGCGCTCTTGCAGAAAGAAAAACACATCATTGTTAATTCATGTAGAAATTTTCCAAACACAAAAACCAATGGAACATACTTGAAGACCCCCCTATATAAAACCATTAACAATTTTTTAAGAATAATACCAGTTGGATACCCGGAACAACCCAACAACGAACAAACACAAAAATCAACAATTTCAGCACTGCTTGACGGGATTAACTGAGAAGACAAAAACAGAAATTTGGGGTATAAAAAATTATTGCAGTGGGAAACCCACAGAAATGCAAACCACCTATCAAATATTTATGGGGTTTTGTAGAAAATACCCTATATCTTTGTAGTCTATAAAACCCTTCGGACCCCTTTACCTTTTAACTTAAGGTCATCATTTTCATGTCACGGGAACAGGAAAATGGTAAGTGAGACGACTTTAAAAGAAAGGTAAGCAGGGAAGCTTTATTGTGGGCGGGCTTACTCATGCCCCTAGCTCGGGTCTTGGAGGGGGTTTAAAGCGAACTTTGCTTACACTTTTTTTTTACAACAAAAAACTTCTCTCGGGGACTTAGGTTTAAGGGGTTTAAAACCGACAGTGGTCGAAACAAATGAGGCAACTCGGTTTTTTTTAGTGTAAAAAAAAACAGAACAGAATGTAATTTAAAACGCATCAAAATTGCCCTTTCACCTTTTTTTTAGGTAAAAATAAGATTAAAAGTCAGACATCAGGTGCATTAATGTATCTAGGGGGGGGCCTCCACAAACACACAAACCAAATAAATGAAACTATACCCCACTTATACAAAAAATCTATTTATCTATACTCCAAAAGAGAAAAATTTTATACTAACTTCCAGAAAGTGGGAAAACCTTTCTGATTTTTTTTTAATGGAAAAAGAATTTCCATGTTCCTAAGGGGTTACAATAAAAAATTAGGGTTTATTAATATGATTTTTGAAAAGGGTCATTAGAAATATTAAATATATTGTTAACACACACAAATTTACTCAACTCAAATTTATTATCTATTTATTAAGAATATTTTGATAAGGGGAAATTGTTTAAAAAAGTATTTGTTTTTGCCTTAAATTTGGGGTATTAGAACAAAATTTTCAAAGTGTATTACTTTTCCAAAATGAAACGGCACGAGCCATACTGTCTGACAAAAAAAAACGATTAATTTTATAAACCCTATCAAAAATGTAACTGATTGTTCAGGAAAATTTAAAATTGTCCCTGGTTGTTTTAATTTCCCGGCAAAAAAACGAAGTTGAAAGGAAAAAAATTTCCCTTTTCCAAACATAGATGATATTTAAGGGGCTCACTACACTTTGATATCTGTTTTTCTACCCAATTTTTAAAGAAAATGAAAAAAAATAAACCTCATATGAATCTATTTTTTTAAATTTTTTTCCTTTCCCAGTAAAAATCAGGGAAGAAATTTAAAATTAAGTTAAAGTAAGACACAGCATTTTAATCAAACATGAATAATGGATAAAACAAATGTCAGTATCTGTGCAATGTATTTTTTTCTCTTTCAGACTTAATATTTTGTTTTTCAAAAAAAATTTGTAACAGATGGAGAAAAATTTTAATTTAAATTTTTTTTTTTTCATAATATGTAAATTAAATTTTAAAGTCAGTTAGCAGATAAATCTTTGAATTTAAATTTAGTACATTTTTAAAATAAAAAATT
Source organism: Dryococelus australis (assembly GCA_029891345.1). NCBI lineage: Eukaryota > Metazoa > Arthropoda > Insecta > Phasmatodea > Phasmatidae > Dryococelus > Dryococelus australis. Next base: position 203,877,907 of record CM056998.1, read on the forward strand.
TGGGTTAGTCGAACCCAAAACAAGGATTTAAATAAAGGACTAAAGCTGGGAGAACCGCCTGCGGGGGCCCTGCCGTGTGCGCGTGTGCCCAGAAACCTTACAAGTTAAAGGTAAACCGTACGACTAGTGTAAAATCCCCTTGTGAACACGTATTTATGTATACGGATTTTTTCCTTCCTCTTTACGTTTAAAAAAACTTTTACCTACCGTAAAAAAAAAGGGCCTTCCCCCCCAACCCTTTTTCCCTTTGAAGAAAAATTAGAAATTTCAACCCGAAGCCCCCAAAATTTAGATGAGGAAAATCTCTTATCTGAAGTATTTGGGTTTAATCTTAGGGCCATGGTCAACCTTTAAATTTAAACCCAAACTGTAAAAACCTTAAAAAAATTGAATGTGTGTTTTAATTTTTTCGACGCTATCATACAAGTTAAAAAACAATTTTAATGTGTTAAAATATATAAAAACCCCCAAACCAGAGAAATTTGACTGACATATGTATATTCAATATGGAAAACACTCACCTTTGATGAAAGGGCGGGGGAGGAGTCATAAACGGGGAAAAAACTCCACGCCCCCTGCAAAGTGAGCCGTGAGGTATCCCATACTGGCACTGACGTGAAGATTCCCACATAGGGAATAGCCCTATCTGCAAGCATATAGATAGGAACAGCCCGTTTTGTAATAGATAAAACTAAGTTTGTTCGTATTGGGGTGATAGGGTGGGATCCCTACTCCCCTTTCCCTCTCCTAAAAAATAAAAAAACTAATAAAGGAAACAAAAAGTACCCCCCCCAATGTGTCCCACCTCAAACGCTACAAATAAAGTTAACTACATATAGCAATCCCAAAAACCCAAAGGGGGTAAAGGTTTTTGTCTTTTTATTTACTAAAATAAATTTAAATAAAATAAATTTAAGAAAAAGAATCTTTTTTTGAAAATTTAAAAAATTTATTTTTCAGAATTTCAAAAAATATAAATTCGCATCCCCCAAATTGTTTCGTGAAACGAAATTCTACAATCTTCTACCCATGTCGGCGTCAGGGTAGCAAAAAATCTTTTGCTTTTCGAAAAGGGTGGGGAAAGGATGATGATGAAAACATTGGCCCTTGGCCCAAAATTCCTCCCCAGAAAGTCTTAACCCTTTCGAAATTTCACAATTAATCTCTATTCCCAAGGCGAGAGAGTGCTTCTAAAACTAAGTTTATATTTAAATGACTAAAGGAAAAATATTTCTAAACCCGTGGGGCATCGCATCTCTACGTGATTTTTACTTAGTATTTTTTGTCTTTTTTCGGTCATATGCCCGCCGGGCTGAGTTTATTTTGTTTTTCTAATCACCTGATGAATAATTTTTAGGGTGAACGATTCCGAAACATATATTTTTTTAGGAGGATTTTGAAATATTATTTTTCAGGTAAAATTTTTTTAAGAATGATTTTAAGGAAAGTTTTTAGGAAAATTTTTAGGGAATGAAATTTTTTTGTTGGGATATGTTTTTTTTGGGGTATTATTTAAAAAAATGTTTTTTTAGAATATTTTTTGATGATTGTAATTTTAGGAATGTTTATGAAATTTTTTTCGAGCGAGGGTTTCGAGGAATTAATTTTTTAAATGTTTCTCGACGAATAAATTTAATGAATTAGTTAAAGGAATGTTCCCCAATGAATGTTTTTGAGGAATTTAAAAAAAAAAATTTTTTTAAGAAAATTTTTTTTAAAGAATTTTAAGGGAAATATTTTAGAAAAATTTTTGAAAAAATGTTTTTTGAGACTTTTTTTAAGAATAAATTTTTTTCGTAAGTTTACTGAGGTATTTTTTTCGGTATGTTTTTTTAGATATATTTTTTTCGGAAATTTTTTTAATAAAAAATTATTTTGAGCCTTTTTTTTTAAAGGGATGATTTTTGAGGTATGTTTTACATCTGTTGATTGGGCTGGTTGGTTTTTAAACCCGTTTTGGGTTTTGGGTTTACGCAATTTTAAAATTTTGCGCTAGAATTGGGTCATTTGGAAAGCTGAAAGAAATTTATCGAGAGCTTTGGAGATGGGCCCAAAGATTGAAAGACGATAGAAAATTGGGAGCTTTAAACCCAAGATTTGGGGGGAAAATTTTAATCGAAAAGATTGAAATACTCATTGAGGAAATATTAAAACGGAAAATTGAAAGATTGATGGAAAAATTGCGAGAAAATTTATATTAAAAAAAGTAAGATTGGAAACGAAGGAGTGAACGAAAAAAATCGAAGGATTGGCCGAAAAAATTTTAAGGGCCCGAGGGAAAAAAATTTAAATTTTGAAGAAAGATTGCGAATTGACGGAAAAACTGTGAGGGTTTTTTCTATATATTGATTGAAAAATGTTAGATTTTTTCTGGGGATTGGTTTGAAATATTAAAATATAGATGGAAAAAATTGCGAAATTTTATTAAAAGATTAAGGGGGAAAAATGGAATATGAATTAAAAATTTTGGGAAAATTGGGATGATCGGAAGAAAAATTTGAAGGATTGAACAAAACATCGAAAAAAGAGCAAAACATTTCAACATTAATGGAAAGGGTTTTGGGGATAGTCGAAAAAATGGGCGTAAAATAAAAGCCGGGTTTGGAAAAGATTACGAGATTGGTCGAAATATTGAACGAAATTTTCTGAAAAAATTGGTGAAAAAAATTTCAAGATTGGGGAAAAAATTCAAGATTGATCTGAATAATTTATGGAAAAAATTTGGGAAAAATTAGTGAAAAACTTGCGGGGACTGATAGAAAGATTAATTTTTAGTATTGAGATTTGGAAAGGAAAAAAATTTGGGGGATTTACTGCAAAGTTCCCACCAAATATTGACAATTTTTGGGGGAAAGATCGAGATTTATAAAATATAAAAAGGGAAAAAATTGGGGAAAATTTTTGGGGAAATTGCAATACGATCGGGAAAAATGGGAGAATGATTGAAGGATTGCGCGAAATAAAAGAAAACTTGACGAAAAAAATTAAAGAATCGGGAGAAAGATTGAAATATTGATGGGAAAAATTGCAAATTGATTTTCAAGAATTTAAAGGAAAAATTTTTCGAAACGATCAAATGATTTATAAAATATTAAAATATTTATGAAAGATTGCGAGGTTTGTAGAGATTGGACAAAGATTGAAAAATTTGGGTTTGGGAAAAATACAAATGTATCGAAATAATCATGTAAATATTGGGAATTTTTAAAGGAAAGTTTTCGAAATCCCCATCGAAAAATTGATGTAAAAGGGTTTTAAGAACAATGGAAATATTGCGAAGTGAAAAGAAAGATTGATGAAAAAATTCGAAATTTAAAGGGAAAATTGCGAAATTAAACGAAAGATTTTATGAATGGGAAAGGGCCCAAAATGAAATACATAATAAAAACTTCACCCACGGCCTCATTTCATTCCATGTATCAAGGTCCTAGCACTATTGGTTGTTTAATCATACCCAACTAGGACAATAAATAAAAAAACTGAAAAAAAAACTTTTAAAATCAAGCTTTTTTTTTTTACAAAAAATAAAACCCAAAAAGATAAAAATAATTTCAGGGGTAGGTTTTAGAATGTGTAGAACCCCGGGAAGACGTGGGTTGGAAACAGGCCGGGTTTTAATCCTTTTTTCCCACAAATAAAAATTGGTAAACAAATTTTATAAATTTTCTATAAAAAAAAAGCTTTGGCGTAAAAAGGGTCTTATTAATTTGCCCCCAAGCTTTTATAATACCCAAATATAATTGATACAAAAAAATTAAATTTTTTTAGTAAGGATTTTTACGGCTGTTTTGACCATGTCTTATTGTTTCTGCAAACTCCCTTTTAAATATGCCTAAAATTAATTTTTTAAAATTTTTTTTGTTTTATTTTTAAATAAAAAAATAGGGTTTTTTAAAAAATGTTTACTGTTAATTTTTTTTTTTTCACTTTTTTTGTCCACCCATTTTTAAAAATAAAGGGAGGCCCATTTTTTAAATTTAAAGACTCGTCCCTTAAACGGGATCCTTTTTTCACAGGGGAGTTTTTAGTGCACCCTTTCGCGGGGAAATTAAACCAAATGCTGAGTATTCTTTACTTAACTTACACGTGTGGGGTATAAAAATGTGTTTGACGTTTTTTAATCAAGCTCAAGCAGAAACGGGGAAACTTTTAAAATTTTATTTCCCCCCCTAAACACCGTGGCCCGTAGTAGGGAAATTTGGGTTTCTGCGGTATCTTTGGGAAAGGATTGGGACAATTCGGTCCGTCGCCATGTTGTTACCCACCCGTCCATCTCGGATTTCATTTTACCTCGACCTTTACCCCTTTACCCCAGGTGAACCCAAAGAATCCAAAAACCCCAAAAAATTGCGAAAAAATCCAAAATATTTTTTACGAAAAAAAATTTTTTAGAAATCGTTCAAAAAATTGAAAATTCATTAGAACATTTTAAAACATTTGTAATAAATAAGGTTTTAAATTTTAAAAAACGTTTTTGAAATTTTTAAAAAAAATTTTAAAAAATTAAAAAAAAATTGAAAAAAAATTTTTTTAAAAAAATTTTTCATTAAAAAATTTTTCAAAAAAAAAATTTTTTTAAATTAAAAGTATTTTCCCCCGACGGGGCCAAATTTTTCCCAAAAATTTCCCTTTTTTCCCCTCCCAAAAATTTCCCCTTTTTTCCCCCCCAACATTTCCCTATTGTCCCTTTTTAAAAAAATTTTATTTTAAAAAAATTTTTCAATAATTTATAACAAAAACTTTTGTACCTTATTGTAGGCAACCCTTTTTCCCCCGAAATATCCCCAAAAAATTTTTTTAAAAATTGTTTAAAAATATATATAAATTTTTAAAAAAACCCCTTTTGAACATTACTGTCCTCACACATTTTGCTCAATTGATGAGTCGCGTATTCTCCCCTGCCATATTGTTTCCCCTCTCGCTTTTCTAAAACATTTTTTTTTAAACAAATTTTTTACTAAAAAAGGGTTTAAAAATTTTTTCATGGGCATGCTTTTGTTTCCCCCCACTTAACCCAAACCCCTTGGGCCCCCTTTACTCACCTGTTTTTACTGACGGCAATCCTCCAGCCCCGCTGTTTGCCTTCGGTTCCCCCCAACCCCCACCAAAGATTCTGATTGGGTAATTATAATTCCGTTTCACCAAACTCTTTCCCCATTGACGTGACCCCGAGGCCCCTGGGAAAAAATTTTCACTTTGCAAACCGAAGAAAAGCCCGTGACATTTCTGAACTTTTAAGTTCAACGTCTGTTAAAGGTAGCCCCTGTCTCAAAATACCGAAGGAAAAACTCAGCAATGCAGAAGACACAGGAGGGCCAAAATTTTCCAGCAAAATCTTAAAAATAAAAGGCATGAGGAGCAAAAGTTCCCTATAGGACACGAACCCCCCCGGCCCTCAAGGCAATTTCCCAAAAATCCCCCGGGAAATCGTACCCGCCTCCGGGGTAAAAGTGATTCTCACAAAAGCTTCGAGAGATTCCCCCCTCAGCCCCCAAGTTCGGAGACACCCAAAATCGAAGAAGTGACGGTCCCCCGAAATTTTTTTCCATTTTATGCAAAGACACAGCAAGTACAGTGAACGAAATTTTTGGGGTACTAACCGTAAACCCCGAGAGCAGAGGCGGTTTTTGCAAAAATTTTAATTTTTTTCGATAGCGCAATTTTACTGATTTAAAAGCCGCTAAAGAGATCGAAGGCTGGTTTCCTACTGAACACATTAAAAGTGCGAATAAAAAAAATGTTTTCGTGTACAATTTAACCCCCACTCTAAGTTTCCTTTTCACTGGAGGGGTTTGGGCAAACAAAATTGCAAAGTTCGGTAAGCAAGGCAAGAACGTAACCAAATTGTTAAATTACGGGAAATGTTCCGAGAAAATGAAAAAAAATTACGTGTGGAAATGGCGCAAAATGCAAAATGGGCCCTAACCACATTCTGAAAAAGGCCCAAAGGGTGTTCCCAAAACCGGGAAACCCCCAACGCACGCCGTAGGGATGCGAAACCCCACCCCCCGGGCCCAGGCCGAGACATTTTTACCAATCTTCCCCAAAAAACGAGCCCCGTCCCCGGGGACAAAATTTAATCCAGAGAAAAAATAACAAAAGTAATCTCCTCTACGCAAAGGGGTAATCTAAACGGGGCCCCGCCGTCCTAGCGTGACCATAGAGAGATGTTTACGAAAATGTTCATTTCCTCCTCCTCAAAGAAGGATAATCCTTTTGGGAAGGTTTTTGAATTTAAAAGTGCAAGATTGTGATAGTGATGAATGACTAGTTTTATATGTGCCCCCCCCACAAAAAAATTGGAAATATGAAAAAAGAAATTGCTGGGAAAGAAGTACAACCCAAAATACGACAGGGAAAATTAAAGAAATTTTTTTCACGAAAATTTTTAAAAAAAAAAAACAAATGCTTGAAATTATGGTTCGGAACGGGGTACGGTGGGTTGGGAAAGGTTTTTGGGGTTTACAACGCCTTTTGAACTCATGACAAAGGGGCTTCGGGGTGCTTTTGCTACAAGCTTTTCGCTGTCTATAGAAAAAACGAGATGAAAAAAACCTCCCATTCCCCCTGAATTTTTTTTTTTAGTTGAAACACACGGGTTTAAAAAACATATCAACGTATGTGATTAAAAAAAATGGGGTGGGAAAAAAAAAAGTACTTAGCGTAAAGGGAAAACATTATTATCTCCCTAAATTTTCTTTGTTTCCCTTTTTTTCATAAAAATTTTTCATTAAATATATAAATTTATTTTGTAATATTCGTGTTTACCAAGTAAATAGTTTATTGTTAAAATATTTTCTTTCCAAAGTGTTGTGTTAAAGATTTTTTTGCTAAATATATAAAATTAAAATAAAATATATAAATAATTTTATATAATATATATTTTATATATATTTATACAAAAAATATATTTTAATATATATAATTTTTTTCTCACTGATTTTGCAAATAAAAATGTATGGGATTTTTAATTTTTTTCTTCATGATGGTTTTTTGCCCCTATGAAAAGTATGTATATAAAACTATTAAAATAAATACTTTTTTTATTACAAATACATGTGTAAAAATTTTTTCCCCTTTTATATAAAAAAAAATTTTTTAAAAAAAGGGGAAAGGCCCTGGCTGCTACGTGGGGGGGCATACAGAGAGAAATGAGTACGTCCTTTGCCCCTGTGTGGAAAAATGTAGATCGCCCCCTGCAAAAACCCCCTCTCATCATCACATTCTTTCCCCCCCCTTTCGTCTTTACACCACTTTCGAGTGCAAATTAAATTAAAAGGCCAGGGAAAGTTTTCCCCCTTGCAGTGTGCATATTTTTTTTAAATCAATGCCCTTCATTAAAGGGTATTTACTAATAACGTCGCCCCAAGTAATTTATTGTTAAAAAATTTAAAAAAAGAAAATAAAAAAATGTACGTCAAAATTTAAATTTGGTTAATATTGCAAGGTAGGAAAAAATTATAAAAAAAGGTTTTTGGGACTCAAACTTGTCCCATTCTCCAAGGGAAAAGCAAGCAAAAATAAAAACAGCATGTTTTTTTTAAAAAAAAAATAGTACACTTACTTGTCACTTCTCGAAGGTAAAAACAAGTTCCCAAAACGTACAGATTGTTTGTAGAAAAACTTTCTTACGTTTCTGTTCACACGAAGGGAAAAATAAAATAATAAAAAAAACACATTTTAAAATTAAAAAAACATGTAGTTGCACTGAACCCGAGAAAACCCATAAAAAAACCAACTAAAAAAAAATTTGAAAGAAATTTTTTTTTTCTCTCTCTCTCCTCTCTCCTCTCTCTCTTCCCCTCTCTCTCTCCTTTTTAAAAACCATTTGTTTTACTTCGTAACAAATGGGTTTGATTTGAATGCAGATTTTTTTTGTCGGTAGAAATAGCTTCACAAGTCGTTTCCCTGTTTTAGACGGGGGGGGGGTCCCCAATTTTTTCCCAAAAAAAACCCCCTTCCCCCCCCCCCCCCCCCCCCAAAAACCATTTGCCCATTTTACAGACACGATCAAAATGAATTTTGCACCCCCCCTATGTGACTTTTAAAAAAGTTTTTTCTTTTTGAAGCACGAACGAAATTTCCGTTTTTTTTTTCTCTGCTGTTAAAAGTAAAAACGGAACCCCTTTCAATTTTTTTGGGAAAAGAAGTTATTACACGCTTGTACGTGCGAAAATGAAATTCCAAAACCCGTTTCCCTGGTTGAAAACTTTTTTTACACACTTTTGGGGAAGGGTTTTTCAAATAAATTAAAGGTAAACCCCTATTTAAAAAATTTGGGGTACTCCGTTTTGGGCAGAGATGATGCAGGGTATAAGCTTTGCTTTTTTTCAAAAAAAAAATCTCTAACTACGTTTAAATTTTTCGTTGATTCCTCCCCTTTCTTCCCCTTTGTCGAAAACTGGAAAAAATTCTCTGGGTGCCCACAATGAACGCAAAGATGAAGTTTAAACCGAAGAATTCGTTGGGCCCCTACGTAAAAAGGCCCGGGGCGACGTGGGTTCATCGCACAGCAGCCCCCCCCAAGGCCAACTGGTGGCCCAAAAATCCCCGGCTTTCCCCCCTTATGCTACCTAACCCATGGGGCCCCTCGCCATATTTTTACGGACGGGTTTTGGGGCCCACTCGGGCCCGGGTTTTCGGGGGGGCCGATTCCCGGCGCTCGGGGGATTCGGGGAGCACCCACCCAAAACCCCGGAGGGGGTGGGAAGAAAAACTTTTTTTTAATGGGGGCCCCCCTGAATTTAAACCCCCCCTTGGGATTTTGAAGGCCGGTGGCGTCCATTAAAACGCTAATGGAAAAAACATTCTTATTGGCCGAGCCCTGTGTTTTTAAAATAAATTCTTGCCCATAAGCCCCTCGGGAAGATGGTTCCCCCCCGTGGGGAACAGACGGCCTCATCAGTTTTAAAAACCTTTATTGGGAAAATTTGAACTTTTAAACCTTTCGGGGATGAGAGTCAGGATGGACCCAGATGGGGGGTCCTATAGGAGGGTTTGGGCGAATAGTAAAACTTGCTTTCAAAATTTTAGGAACGCATTTTTTGGGAAAAAATTTTTTTTTGGGGAATTTTTTTTTGGGGAAATCCTGTTGGAAATTTTTTAAGTTTTAAATGAAGGCCCCTTTGGAAAAAAGTTTGCCTTTTTCTCCTTTTAAAACCACCATCGAATTTTTTATGGAGCATAAGGTTTCGAATGATAGGGAATGTAAACATGTTCCTTTTAAAAAAATTTTTTAAAAGGGCTTAAAAACCCCAAAATTGTAAAAGAATATTTTTTAAGGGAAACATTAGTAATTGATATGAAAATTTGGCCCCCTTTTCATTTGTGGCTTGGCCCGATTTTTAAAAATTTTCTTGTGGGAAAAACAAATTATTCGCCCTATTCCAGTATTTTGTTTCCCTTTTCATCCCAATGGCATTTTTAAGGGGAAAATTTTGGTTATGGGCCCAAAAAATGAAAAAAATTGTGGGTATTGTCAATAAAAAAGTATTTGTTTCTGGCCTTTTTAAATTATGGCCCAAGATAAGGTATTTTAAAATTATATATTAAAATATATATTACACAACCTTTTATTAATTTTCCTTTCAAATTTTTGCAATGACATAAAATAAAATTTTTAATATCTTTTACAGTAAAAATTTGCTAAAAATTTTGTAGTTGATGTATTGGGCCACACTGCAAAATAAAAGTGTATAAAATACCCAAAGTTTAATAATTTCAAATTAAAAGGTTTTTAGGCTTTAAAAACTAAAAGTTTAGCTTTTGGGATGGGTGGGCCCCTATACTATTTATCCCGCTCCTCCCCACTTTTGCGCCAAATTTTGGCTTTTGAAGACGCCTTGTTTTCCCTCTCTGGACATAGAGGGGGCAAAGTTACATTTCACCTCTGTAAAACACACACGGTTTTAACAGTTTCCCGGGGCACATCCCGTGCATCCCTTTTTTTTAACGCGAGTAAAATCGTTTCAAAGTTATTTAAAAAAATGACGAATCGATCGCCCCCCGGATCGAAGGGAGGGGGAAATAGCATCGAGAAAACAGCGGAGACCACATTCCTCCCATGTTTTGTCAAATTTTAGATCGAAATCAGAAAAAAACCCGGGGGAGTATCGTATCGGTACACGGCAGTTCCCCTCAATCTGTGAGTATCTGTTATTTTTTTCACAGAAAAAAAATCAAATTTGAGCGATCGACGTACTCGCTGCGGTATGTTGAAAAGCTTCCCCGCACATAAACCCCTCAGTGATGGGGTCGACAAATGCAGCTAACTCACGGGGTCAAAAAGCCCACGAAAGGGGCGCCCCGCTGAACGCCGCCCGGAAAAGGGGGCAGTCTGGTCCTCCTCCAAAGGACTCCTGTCGTGATGCCGGAACTGCTAAAAGGAGCGGGGGCCCCCCAAAAAATACCATGGTTAAACGGATGGGGCAGGACGCGCCGCCCCCAATGGAAAGGGATCCATATTTTTTGAATAACTCCACCGCCGCAGACCAGAAATCGATGTACCCACATGACGAAGATGGTTATAGCTAATGTCCGTTTGTCGCACACAAAAAAAAACCTTTGACACCAAAATGATGGCGATGGAGGAAAAAAGCTAGAAAAAGCGAAATCAACCTTTTTTTTGGGCCCTAGGCAACGGGATCAAGAAAAAAAATTCGTGCATCCTTACAAGTGTCACAACACGGCCCTGGGGATTAAAGTCCCTTTTTACAATACGACACCCCCTTTTCCTCCGCCCGATGCACCCCGCTGTTGCCGAGGGGAAACCCGGGCTCTGGTTTTTTTACCAATTACAGCCCCTGCAATTTTGTACCCACAAAAACAAAGCCAAAACACTTTGGGAATTTTTCCCGACATATCTTTTCACAGTGCGATGCAGTACAACAAAGGGTCACAACCCTCCAAACTAAAAACTTATAAGCCAAATTCCAAAAAAACCCCCCCTCCCCCCCCCTTCCAACCCCCCATCATTTTTAAAGCTCTGCAAACTCCCACCCCAAAACCCCACCTCCCCTTCAAGGGTATGCTTTTTTACCCTTTTGAACACAAAAAAAAACATATAAACCGAAATTTATTTTTAAATAGGCAGGACCTTTAAAAAAGTTTACCTAAATATTTTTGTCCTTTTTTTTAAAACCTTCCCATTTTTTAAAAAAAAAATTTAAAATTTTATTAAAAATTTTTTTTGGGGGGTTTCCCCCCTAAAGTAAAACCCAAAGGGGGACTTTAAGGGGGGTAAAGGCCCGGGGAAAATGGGAGTAAGGCCCGAGCATTTTTTTTAAATTTTTATTTTTTGGTGTGGAAGGGGGGGAGGGGGAGGTTTTGGCACGGTTTTTCCCCTTTTTTGGGATGGTTTAAGGGGCCCTTTGGTTCCCCGGGGAAACCATTGAAAAATTTTTTTTCCCCCCCCAATTTTTTAGAAAAAAATTTTTTGTTTTTTGTGGGGACACAACCCATTCAATTTTTTAAAAATGTAAATTTGGTTAAAAAAAAAAACCAAGAAACCCAGGAAAAACCCTTTGAAAAAAGCAAGGGGCATCGGGCGGAGAAAAGGGGTTCGGAAATTTTTAAAGGACATTAAAAAACCCCAAAAGCCCCGGGGTTGTGACACTTTAAGGGAAAATGCCGGGAAAAATTTTTTTTTATGGTTGGGGGCCACGGGCCCCAAATTTTTGCATTTTAGGCATTTATTTCCCCTCGGGGGGATAAAAATTTGGTTTTGGGAAAATTTTTTTGGGGGGACTCCGGGTTAGCAAACCCTTTCATTTTGGGGGGGGGGGATGTTTTCGGTGGGGCCCGGGGGGAGTTTTTCCGGTTGGAGCCTCCTTGGGGGACGGCCGGGGAGTTCTGGGGAACCCTCCGGTACCTGGGGGGAAATTTGGGTGGACAATTCGGGTGGGCATCCCGGGGGGCAAAACCGGTTTCCTTCTGGGGGAAACCCGGGTTGCACCCTTAGGCGCCGGGGGGCAGCCGGGGGCCCCCCTTGGGGGGGCTTCAGGGGCGCCTGGGGGGAGCGCCTTTGGGGGGAAACCCCTTTTACGTTTTTCTGCTTCCTGGAAGCTGGGGCAACTTAGCAGCCGGGTAGCATTTCCCCGGGGGGAAGTTTGGGTTTTTACATTGGTGGAAAAATCCGGGTACTCCCCGGGAGGACAGCCTGTACCGTAGGGGGGAGGCCCGGCCTTTGGGGCATCCCTTTACAAACCTGGGGGAGAACTGGGGGGGCTCCCGGTGGGGGCTTTTATTTTTTTTTCACCCCCCCTTTGAATTAAGGCCCAATTTTAGAATTGGGCCCCGTTTTTAAAAAAAACTTATTGAAACATTTTTAAAACGCTTTTTAAAAATGGTTTCCTGGTTCCCCCTGGAAACGTAAGGCCGTTGTGTGTTTTTTTTCAGGTAAATAGTTACCAACCCCGGTGCGGTTTTTTTAATCCCCCGGATGAACAACAAATTCCCAATAAAGGGGGTAATTGCCCGGGGGAAGTAAAAGAGGAAATAAAAGTTTTTTAGGGCCCCCGGAATAAACTAAAGCAATATTTTAAATGAATTTAAAATTTTTGACAGTTGATATTTTCCTAAACTTTTTTTGAGTGTACCAAAAAACCATTTTTTTCCCCAAAAGGGGGGAAAAAAATTTTCTGTAAATGATAAATTAAAAAATTTTATTTTTTTTTTTTGCAAAAATTTTACGGGTAATAAAAAACGGGTTGTGAAATATAATACATATTAATTTAAAAATCCCTTTTTTTTTGGGCCCATAATTTTAAAGGCCAGCAAACAAATACTGTATTTATTGACTATACACACAATATTTTCATTTTTTGGCCATAACCAAAATCTAAATGCCATTAGATGCAAAGGAAAAAAAATACTGGAAATCGAATAATTTAGTTTTACACAAAAAAAATATTTAAATCTGGCCATAGCCACAAATCAAAGGGGCCAATTTTCATATAAATTACTAACTGTTTCTTAAAATATTCTTTTACAATTTTGGATTTAAGCCCTGTTAAAATTTTAAAAAAGGGAAACATGTTTACATTACCTTCATTCGAAACCTTAACTCCATAACAATATCGAGGTGGGTTTAAAAGGGGAAAAATGGCAAACAATTTTCCCCAAAGGGCCCTCATTTTTTAAAAATTTAAAACTTACAACAGGGTTTCTCCAAAATCACCTAAAATTTTTTACGAAAAAGCGTTCCGAATATTGAAAGCAAGATTACACTCGACAAAGCTTTCCCACTAGGACCCCCCCTCTAGTCCATCCCGACTCTCATCCCGAAAGGCTTAAAGTTCAAATGTTCAAAAAAGTATTTTAAATGTGAGGGCCGTCTGTTCACCACGGGGGGAACCATCTCTCTCTGGCTCTACTGGGCAAGAATTTATAAAAAACACACCCGGGCTCGCCAATAAGAACTGTGTATTCCATTTCGCTAATAGACCCACCAGCGCACAAACTCTCCAAGGTGGGTAAATTCAGGGGGGGCTCCCTTTAAAAAATATTTTTTCCCCCCACACCCCCTGGGTGGTGGGGGGCTCGCCGAATCGCCGAGCGCCTGGAACGGCCGCCCCCAACCCGGTCCCGGTGGGGCACCAAAACCCCCGAAAATTGGCGAGCGCGCAGCTTTAGGTCATCAGGAGGGACCGACTTTTGCCCCTCTTGGCCTTGGGGGGGTCTCTGTGCGATAACCACTCGCTCCGGGGCCCGCTCTACTACGGCAACGAATTCTTCAGCTTAACTTCATCTTTGCGTTCATTGTGGGGGACCCAGCAGAATTCTTCCAGATTACGAAAAAATGGGAAATAATGAGGGAAACAACAAACATTAACGTAGTTTAGAGATTTATTTTTGCAAAAAGACCAAAACTTTAAGCCCCACATCTCTGTCCAAAAGGGGTAGCCAACATTTCTTAATATATTACCTCATAATTTTTTTGAAAAACTTCCCAAAGGTGAAATAAATTTTTAAACCAGAGAAACTGTGTTTTGGGAAATTTTATTTTCTGCACTACAAACGTGCTAATAACTTGTTTCAAACCCAAAAAATTTTCAAGGGCCTTTTTTCTCTTTAACAGCAAGCAAAGAAAACGGCAAATTCATTTGTGCTTTTAAAAAAAACAACATTTTTTAAAATCACTATGTGCAAAATTCATTTTGATCTGTCTGTAAAATGGCAAATGGTTTATTGAGGGGGGGGGGGGGGGTTTTAGAAAATTGAGACACCCCGTCTCATAACATGGAACGACTTGTGAAGCTATTTCTACGACCGAGAATCTGCATTCAAATCGAGAATTTTTACAATGTAAAACAAATGCATTTTAAAGAGAGAGAGAGAGAGAGAGAGAGGAGAGAGAGAGAAGAGAAAAAAAATTCATCTTTTTTTTTTAGTTTTATTTTTATGTGGTTTTCTCGGGTTCAGGCAAATCATGTTTTTAAATTATAAATGTTGTTTTTTTTTACTTTTTTTTTCCCTTTGTGTGAACAGAAACGAATAAATTTTTCTACAAACAATCTGTACGTATTGAACTTTCTTTACCTTTGAGAAGTACAAGTAAGTGTACTAGTTTTTTTAAAAAAGCTGTATATATTGTGCTTTCTTTTTTCCCTTGGAGAATGGACAAGGAGTGCAATACCTATTTATAACATTCCTACTTTCAATTTAAAACCCAAAATTAAATTTGACGTACATTTTTTTTTATTTTTTCTTTAATATTACAATAAATTACTTCGGCGACGTTATTAGTAAATAGCCATTTAATGAAGGGCATTGACTTAAAAAAATCATCACACTGCAAGATGGAACTGTTCCTGGCCTATATTAATTTAGCACTCGCAAGTGTGTGTGAAGACAAAAGGGGGAGGAAGAATGCTGATGATGAGAGGGAGTTCTTGCATGGCGATCTACATTCTGCCACCCCAGTGAAAAGGGACGATACTCATTTTCTCTCTGTAATGACCCACACGTAGCAGCCATGCCTCCCATTTTTTTATAAAATTATTTTAAATAATGAATGAAAAAATATTACACATGTATTTGTAATAAAAAAAAAGTATTTATTTTACATAGTATATAAACATACATCAATACTGGCAATAACCATCATGAAAGAAAATAATATAAATGCATACATTGTAAATTTTCAAATCAGTGGAGAGAAATTATAATATATATATTATGTATGTTTTATATATAATATATATATAATATATATATATAAATATATATATAATTATATAAATTTAGCGAAAAAATCTTTAACACAACACGTGAAAGAAAATATTTTTTCACAATAAACATATTTACTTGGTAAACACGAATATTACGAATCAATATATATTTAAAAGAACAATTTAACTGAAGAAAAGAAACAAAGAATAAATTTATGAGATAATAATGATTTCCTTACGCCTAAGATACTTTTAAATTTTCCCATCCATAATTATTTAATCACATACGGTTTTGATATGGTTTTTACCCCCGTGTGTTTCAACTAAACAAAAATTACAGGGGAATGGGAGGTTTTCATCATCTCGATTTTTTATAGACAGCGCAAAGCTTGTATGCACAAGCCCCACAGAAGCACCTCTTGTCATGAGTTTTGAAGGCCCTTGTAAACTCCAAACTGTGCCAAGCACCGTCACATCGTTCGAACATAAGTTCAAGCATTTGTTTTTCTTTTTTAAAATTTTTGTGAATAATTTCGTAATTTTCCCTGTCGTACTTGGTTGTTACTTCTTTCACCAGCAATTTCTTTTTCATATTTTTCCCAAAGTTTGTGGAAGGCACATATGAACTAGTCATTCATCACTATCACAATCTTGCACTGTTAATTTAAAAACCTTACCAAAGATTATCCTTCTTTCGAGGAGGAGGAAATGAACATTTTCCCTCAAAATCTCTCTATGGTCACGCTAGCTGACGGCTGGTCCGTGAGATTACGCCGTGCAGTAGAGGGGATATTTCTTGTGTTATTGTTTCTCTGGATTAAACTTGTCGCCCGGACGCGCTCTGTTGTTATGAGAAGACTTTTGGGGAAATGTCTCGGCCTCGAGCCCGGGTGCGTTTCGCATGCATACGGCGTGCAGTTGGTGGTCCAGTCTGGACATCCTTGCCTTTCAGAATGTGGTTATGTCCATATCGCATTTATGCAGCCATTCCACACTAATTATTTTCATTTTCTCGGAACAGTTCGTAATATACAATTTCGTACGTTCTTGCCTTGCTTACGCGAACATAGCAATTTTTTTTTGACCAACTCCTCCAGTGAACAAGGAAACTTAGAGTCGGGGTATAAATTGTACACGTAACAGTTTTTTATTCGCACGTTAATGTGTTTTATATGTAACAGCCTTCGAACTCATCGTAGCGGCATAATCAGTGAATTGCGCTATCGCAAAAAATTTAAATTTGCAGAACGCCTCTAGCATCTCGAGAACTTACGCGTTAGTACACCCCAAATTCAGTTCACTGTACTTGCTCGTGTCTTCTGACATGAATGGGGAAAATTCCCGGGGACCGTCACTTCTTTCGATGTTGCTGTCTCCCGAACTTGGAGCTGATTGGGAATCTCTGCGAAGCTGTTGTGAAATCCCACTGTATCCCGGAGGCTGGTACAGTTCACTGGGAGTTTGGGATTGCCTGATGGCCGTGGTTCGTGTCCATATACGACGTTGCTCCTCATGCCAATATTGTACAGATGTGCTGGAGAATATTGTCTCCTGTGTCTTTTTGCATTGCTGAGTGTTTCTTCTGAAACTTGAAACACGGCTACCATAACAGACCGCTTGACACTTACAAGTTCAGAAATGATCCCCGGCTGTTCTCCTCGGAATAGCAAAGTGCAATTTTTTTTCCCAGAGGCCCTCGGGTCACGCCCAATCGAAGAGATTGGTGAAAACGGACATTACTAATTAGCCAATCAGAATCATTGGTAGGGGTGGTGGGGAACCGACGGGCTAACAGCGGTGCTGGAGGATTGCCGTCAGTAGAACAGATGTGAGTAAACGGACAATGGGTGGTAAGTGGGAGGAGACGAAGCATGCCCATGAAACATTTTTATAACATTTTAGTAAGAAATTGTTTAAATAAAAATGTTTTAGTAAAGCGAGAGCGTAACAATGGCAGGCGAGCATACGCGACTCATCAATTGAGCGAATGGGGGTGAGAGACAGTAATGTTCATAAGTTTTTTAAAAATATATATATTTTTAAACAATTTTTTAAAAAAATTTTTTTGGGATATTTCTAGGGAAAAATTGGTTTGCCTACAAATAACGTACATAAGTTTTTTGTTATAAATTATTGAACAATTTTTAAATGAAATTTTTTTAAAGGACAATAGGGAAAAATGTTGAGGGTAAAAGGGAAATTTTTGAGTGGAAAAGGGAAATTTTTAGGAAAATGGCCGTCAGGGAAATACTTTTAAGTTAAAAAATTTTTTTTGTAAAATTTTTAATGATAAATTTTTTTTAAATTTTTTCAATGTTTTTTAATTTTAAAATTTTTTTTTAAAATTTCTAAAAAAGTTTTAAATTAAACTTATTTATTTCAAAATGTTTTAAAATGTTCTAATGAATTTTCAATTTTTTGAACGATTTCTAATAACTTTTTTCGTAATAAATATTTTAGGATTTTTTCGCAATTTTTTTGGGTTTTTGGGAGTCATTGTTCACCTAGGTCAAAGGGGGCAAGGTCGAGGTCAATGACATCCGAGATGGGACGGGTGATGTAACAACAATGGCGACGACCGAATTGTGCCATCCTGTACCAGATACCGCAGTACCCAATTTCCCTACTACTGACCACGGTGTAATATGTGGAATACAATTTAAAGATTCCGATCTGCTTGAGCTTGTATTGAAACGTCAAACACATTTTTATACACACACGTGTAAGATAAGTAATGAAACTCTAGCATTATGGTTTAACTTCCCGCGAAAAGAGTGCACTGAAACTCGCCTGATCGCAAAAGATACCGATAACCGGACGAGTCTTTGAATTTATAAATAGCCTACCTATATTAAAAAAATGGGTGAGACAAAAAGTGAAAAATAAATTTAACAGTAAACACTTTTAAAACCTAGTTTTTATTTATAAATGAACTAAAAAAGTTTAAAAATAATTATAGGCATAGTTTTAAAGAGTTTTTCAGAACACATAAGACATGTCCCAACAGCCGTAAAAATCCTTACTACAAAGTAATATTTTTTGTATCAATTTTATATTTAGTATTATAAAACTTGGCGCGAATAATTAAGAGCTTACGCCAAGCTATTTTATAGTAAATATAAACTGATACCAACATATTAATTTGTAGAAAAGGATATAACGGCTGTTCACCACGTCTTACCCAAATTCCCACACATCTATAACTAAATCCTGAAATTTTTTTTTATCTTTTTGGTACTTTTTTTAAATAAAAGCTTGATTTTAAAGATTTTTTACAGTTATTTTATTTATTGTCATAGTTGGCTATGATTAAACAACCAATAGTGCCCAGGACCTTGATACATGGAATGTATGAGGCCAGCTCGGGTGACAGTTTTATATTATGTACTCATATTGACCATTCATTCATCAATCTTTCGATTAATCTCGCAATCGTTCCATTAATCTTCGAATATTTTCATCAATCTTCTATCACTTCCCTCGCAATATTTCCATTGTTCTTCAAACCCTTTACATCAATATTTCGATCGATTTCGCAATCTTCCATTAAAATTCCAATATTTACATTTTTATTTCGATACATTTCGTATTTTTCCAACCAAACTTTAAATCTTCTGTCCAATCTCTACAAACCTCGCAATCTTTCATAAATATTTTAATATTTCATCAATCATTTGATCGTTCTCGGCAAAATTTCCTTTAATCTTTTAATCAATCTTGCAATCTTTCCATCAATATTCAATCTTTCTACCGATCTTTAAAATTTTTTCGATCAAGTTTTCTATATTTCGCGCAATCCTTCAATCATTCTCCCATTTTTTTCCATCCCGTAATTGCAATTTACCCATAAACTTTCCAAAAATTCCTTTTAAATATTTATATAAATCCGCATCTTTCCACCAAATTGTCAATATTTGGCGACTTTTGCAGATAAATCTCCCAAAAAATTTCCATCAAAATCCCCAAATACCCCCCATTAATCTTTCTATCATCCTCGCAAGTTTTTCACTAATATTTTTAATATTCCATCAAAAATTTCAGATCAATCTTGCAATCTTTTCACCAATCTTTGCAATCTTTTCACCAAACTTTCAGTATTTCGTTCAATATTTTTGACCAATCCCCGTAATCTATCCAACAGGCTTTTTATTTTTACGTCAAGTCCCTTTTGATCTATCTCATAACCTTTCCATTAAAGTTGAAATGTTTTTGCTCTATCTTTCGATGTTTTGTTTCATCCTTCAAACAATCTTCCGATCCCCTCTCCAATCTTCCAATATTTACATTCATATCCATTATTCCCCTTAATCTTTAATCAATTTCGCAATATTTCCATCTTATATTTTAATATTTCTACCAATCCTCCAGATAAATCTAACAATATTTTCAATCAATATATAGAAAAACCTCACAGTCCCTTTCCGTCAATCTCGCAATCTTTCCTTCAAAAATTCAATCTTTCCCTCTGCCCTTCCAATATTTTTTCGGCCAATCCTTCGATATTCGTTCACTCCTTCGATCAATCTTACAGTTTTTATATCAATCTCGCAATTTATCCATCAATCTTTCAATTTTCCCGCTTAATATTTCCATCAATGATATTTCAATCATTCGATTGAAATTTCCCCCAAATCTTCGGTCAACTCCCAATTTTCTATCAGTCTTTCAATCTTCGACCCATCTCCAAAGCTCTCGATCAATCATTCAGTCATTCCAAATGAGCATTCTAGCTGCAACAATTAAATGCGTGAACCAAACACACAGGTTAACCAACCAACCAATCAACAGATGTCAAACATACCTCAAGAATCATGCCTAAAAAAAGGCCCTCAAAATAATTAATATCTCAAAACATACCGAAAAAAATATATCTCAAAACATACCGAAAAAAATACCTCAGTAAACTTACGTAAAAAATATTCTTCAAAAAAGTCTCAAAAAACATTCTTCAAAAAATTTTTCTCAAATATTTCCCCCTTAAAAATTCTTTAAAAAATTCCTTAAAAAAATTTTTTTTTAATATTCCTCAAAACATTTATTGGAGAACATTCCTTTAACTAATTCACTTACATATTCGTCGAGAAACATTTAAATAATAATTCCTCGAAAAACCTCGCTCGAAAAAAATTTCATAAACATTCCTAAAATTACAATCAACGAAAATATTCCTCAAAAACATTTCTTAAATACATACTCAAAGAAACATATGCAACTAAAAATCATTCCCTACCAAATGTTCCTCAAAACATTCCTTTTAAGAATCATTCCTTCAAAAATCTAAACCCGAAAAATAATATTTCAAAATACCTCCTCAAAAATATATGTTTCTGAATACGTTCATCCCTCAAAATATTCAAACAGGGGATTAGTTTTATCAAATTAACTCAGTCCGGCTGCATATGACCCCGAGAAAGACATAATACTCAAAAATAGAATTCCACGTAAAAGATGCGATAGACACTGGTAGTATATTTTTTTTCCCTTTTGTCATTTAAATATAAACTTAGTTTTTTTGAAGCACTCTCTCGCCTTTCAAATAGAGATTAATTTGTGAAAACGAAAGCTTATGACTTACTGTGGGGGAATGTGAGCCAAGACCAAAGGTTTTTTTATCATCATTTTCACTCACAATGTCGATATTGCAATAAGATTTCTGCTACAAATGCACGCCGACATGAGTAGAAGATTGTAGAATACGTTTTCACGAAACAATTTGAGAGATGCGAATTTATCATTTATGAAGTTCATGAAAAATAAATTTAATTTACCAAAATTGCATTCCCTTTTCTTAAATTATTTAAATTTTTTTATTTGAGTAAATAACAGACAAAACTTTAAACCCTTGGTTTGGTATTGCATACTATGTATTAACTTTATTTGTAGCGTTTCGAGTGGGACCCATCATGTCTACTTTAATTTTTTCCATATATTAAAATATTTTTTATGTTAGGAGAAGGTGAGTAGTATCTACCGTATCACCCTAATACGAACAAGCTTAGATATATCTATTAAAATACGACTGAATTCCTATCTATATGCTTGCAGATATTGTCTATTCCCATATGTGGGAATCTTCACGTCAGTGCCAGTATGGGCATACCTCACGGCTCACTTTGCAGGAGCGTGGAGTTTTTAACCACGTTTATGACTCACTCCCCTGCTTACATCAAAGGTGAGGTGTTGCCATATTGAATATACATATGTCAGTCAAATGCTCTGGTGGGTGGGATATATTTTTAACACATTAACTTGTTTCTAACTATGTATGATAGCTGGTCGAAAATAATAATACACACATTCAATTTTTTAAGATATTACAGATTTGGGTAATTAAGGCTTGACCATGCCATAATGAATACCTACTACTTCAGATAAGAGATGTCCTCATCTATTTTGTAACTTCGGTTAAAAATTTCTAATTTTTCCTCTCAAGGGGAAAAAATGGATTGGGGTGAAGCCATTTTTGTTACGGTAGAGTAATAGTGTTTATAAACGTAAAGAAGAAGGAAAACTCACGATACTACATAACTACGTGTTTCACAAGGTGAGTATTACACAGTCGTACGGCTGACCTTGAACTTGAAGGTGCTGTCACACGCGCACACGGCAGACGCCCGCGGGCCGGTTCTCCCTAGCTTCAGCCCTTCATTGAAAGTCCTTGTTGGCTTCGACTAACAATTACTTTTATTAAAACGGGTACTAAATTTAAATTTCAAAGATTTATCTGCTAACTGACTTTAATTGAATTGACAAAATTTATGAAAAAAAAAACCATTAATTACAAAAAAATTACTCCATCTGTTACAATATTATGTGAACACAAAATATTAAGTCTGAAAGAGAAAACAAATACATTGCACAGCATACTGACATTTGTGTCATCCATTATTCATGTTTGATTAAAAAGCTTGTGTCTTAACTTTAACTTAATTTAATTTTACTCTACATGTTTTTCACTGGGGGAAAAGGGAAAAAATTTGAATGAAATAGATACATATGAGGTATATTGTTACATTACTTTAAATTAGATAGACAAACAGCATATCAAAGTGTAGCTGAGCCCACTTATATATCATCTATGTTTGGAAAGGAATTTGGTTATCCCTATCAACTTCGTTTTTTGCGAATTAAAAAACTAACCAGGGACAATTTAATATCCTGAACAATCCCGTTACATTGTGATAGTTGATAACTTAATACGTTTTTTTTTTTGTCAGACAGTATGGCTCGTGCCGTTTCATTTGGAACGTAATACACTTTGATTATGTTTCTAATACAATTAAGACAAAGCAGTACTTTTAATCATTACCACTTATCAAATAAAATTTTTTAATAAATAGATAATAAATTTGAGTTGAGTAAATTTGTGTGTGTTTACACAATAATATTAAAAATATTAAATAAGACACTATCAAAATCATATTAATAACATAATTTTTTTTTGTAACATCTTAGGAACATGGAAATTCTCTTTCCATAAAAAAATATCAGAATGTTTCCACTTTCTGGAAGTTAGATATAAAATTTATCTCTTGTGGAGTATAGATAAATAGATTTTTATGTATATGTGGAGTATAGATTTCATTGATTTGTGTTTTGTGTTTTTTGTGAGGCCTCCCTAGATACATTAATGCATCCTGATGTCTGACTTTTAATCTATATTTCACCTAAACAAAGGGGAAGACAATTTCTGATTTCGTTAAGTTACATTCTGTTCTGTTTTAATAAAACTAAAAAATACACGTAGTTGGCCTCATAGTTTCGACACGACTGTCTGTTTAACCGCTAATCCTAAGTCCCAGAGAAGTTAACGTTGTAAAAGCAAGTGTAAGCAAAGTTCGCTTAACCACCTCCAAGACCTGAGCTAGGGGCATGAGCTAAGCCGCCTACAATAAAGCTTCCCTGCTTACCTGCTTTTTAAAAGTCGTCCTCACTTACCATTTTCCTGTTCCCAGTGACATGAACTGATGACCTTAAGTCTAAAGGAAAAAGGAGCCCCCGAAAGGCTTTGATAGACACAAAGATATAGATATTTACATACAAACACAAAATATTCTGATAGGTGGTTTGAAAATACTGTGGTTCCTACTGCAATATTTTTTTATACCCATTGCTTTTTTAAGTCTTCTCAGTTAATCCAGTCAAGCAGTGCTGTAATTGTTGATTGTTTGTTATGTTTTCGTTGTTGCTTGTTCCAAATATCCAAGCTGGTATCTATTTTTAAAAATATTGTTAATGGTTTGTATATAGCGTCTTCATGTATGTTCCATTGTTAGTGTTTGAATAATTGCTACATAAATTTAAAACAATGATGTGTTTTTGCTTTCTGCAAGAGCGCCTTTTGGGTTTTTTGGGCGGAAAGTTAAGTGATTGTTGGTATTTGGTTTTCTTTAAGTGTTGCTACATTGTATTTGTATGTTCATCTTTCCATCTGTCTATATATATCCTTGGTTAGGTAACATCGAGGTAGGTGGCCCCGTTGGGGTAGCCGTGAAAGTTGAAGTGATATTGGTATACGCTGAAATCTTTAGACGGCGGAATTGTGGACGTCACCACTAAATCACTCGGTGCAGCGCCCATACATACATTGAGCGTGATGTTTGAAGAAGAAATCGATGCATACCCACGTAAAAGATGCTTATCCATGCACACGACTACGCTGGAGGTGACCAGCCCTTGTCGCAGCTTAAACTAGGTGTAAGCTAAGAAGATCGACGGTGCAGTACATATGTAAGTGTTGTGCTATGACTGAACAGTGTGTGTGCGGTTAGGTTTTCTGCACACACACCTACAGAAAAGCACTAACTGCCGCACACAGAGGATAAATGACACGCGTCTGAAACTACAGAGCATTGTCCCCCCCCCAGTCCCGACGGTCAACGACTCTGGCTGTTAGTCTGCACGGGAGTCAAGCTGGGCTCATCAGATCTCAGAGGGCCCACAAACTATACGTTGCTCAGCGCATCGCAAGTGGTTTTTTTTCGCGTGACTCTTATAAATGTGGGAATCCCCGATGAGGCGTTGTTCCCTTTGGAATTCAAATTCTCATATTGGGTAATTTTTCTAATCAAATGAAAAGTTTTATATGATATTTTCATTTTCAGGGATGGTGCCTTTCTACTTTAAAGTTAAAAAAGACCATTTTGCTGAATTGAATTTTGCCTCCTTGTGCGGAGGTGCTAACTAGGACAGTGAGGAATATATAATTTAATTTCTTTTTAACTCAACTAATTAAATGTGAAAAATATTCTTTCTTCAACTTTCTTTTTTTTTGCCAAGGATCCCGCTAAAGGGCCCCCTTTTTTTCCATTTTTCATACCTAATTTTTATGATTTTATCTTACAATATTTCAATAAATCTTTATTATTATATATCAAGGCAATATTTTTTTTTTTTTTTTCATGTCCCGGTTACTAGATTATTTTTTTTGTTTAAAAAATAAAAATATTTATTTTTTTGGGCTCGCTTATTTAATTAAATTTTTTTTGGTTTTATATAAATTTTATTGTCACTATTTTTGAGACTTTTAACTCTAAGCAATTAGGACATTGGGTCCGCGGAGTGGCAATTTTAAAAAAAAAGGTTTAGTTTAGGGGGCCTGCGATTGGCCGGAATGTTCAGAACATTCTGTAAGGGAGGCCAGCTAGTTGGCTAAAATTAGCAGGGGAACACACGCCCCCCGTAAGGCGAGGACATATGGCCGCAAAACCCGATGGGGGGTTGGCGTGATAGGAGTAAAAGGGTAGGGGGCTTGTAGAGCGACCCCGATTTCTGTTTTGTTTTTGATGAATGTATTTTGGGGGAGGATTAAAGACGGCCCAAACAAGCCCCCCCCCTATATAAAATGGGGCGGATTTTGATGCAAAACTTGTTTTTGATTGGTTTTTGGGCCCAAACTGCGAGCTTTTCATTTTTAAGCGACTTCCCATTGGCCCCTTTTCCCTGCCGTGGGGGGCGAGTATATGTCGCCTCCCGGGAAATTTAAGAAAATATTTGGCAATTTTACGTCTACAACAGCTAGGAAAGAGTTTTTGATTTTTAATAAAGTCTTTCAGTGACATGTAACTTTTGACATCCTACAGATGTTCTAGAAGCTTGTAACAGCCGCCATCTTTTATCATTTTGGGATACGTTTTCCCAGCATATTAAAGATTGAGACCTGAGAATACTTTCCCGTGCGCCACGGGCTGGGACAGTTAAAGTAATGCAAAGAACTATTTATTATTTTTGAGAAAGCATTTAAAATTTTGGAGACCTGGACCTTTTCCCCAAGAGAAAAAAATTTTTTTAAAAAAATTTTTACTTTTTTTGATCATTGGTTGTGGGGGAACTTAAGGGCCACTCCCCCCAACTTTTATTCTCGAGTTTTTTCAAAATTTCTCCATTCAAAACCTTACTAGGGACAGCTTTGAGTCTCTGGAATTTTTATTTTTTTTTTTAAATTTTTGGGAATTTTTTTTTATTAAATATTCCTTATTAAATGACATAATATTAAAAACAAATTTTTTTGAGCCCGGGTTACAATCAGTATTGTATTCCTACCGCAATCTCCCTAAGCACACTCATTAAAATATTGTTTGGGAATTACTCAGAACCTGTGTTGCTCCAGCCCCGTGTACAAGTGGCACACATAACGTAGTGTGTGGGGGGTAAGAAAATAGAGTAACTGTGAATGTCCCTTTTCTGTACGGCAGTCTGTACATGTCCTGCAGGTTTTCATAAAAACTGCTTTTAGTTTCACTCCCCTTAAAAATAATCATCAAACACAATATTAATTTATACACCCCAAATGGGGAGTAAAATGAACGGCGTCAAAAAGGGGGGGAAGGACCTGCGCAGCTCAACACTCACCCCACGAACACCTTACAACAATTCTAACTGTTGTTTTTTAAAAATACATTTGTCTGCAGTAAGTTACCTATTGCTTTTCCCCTTAAAAAATTTAAAGCTAAAATTTGTTTTTTTTTCTCCCTCCAATATATTCACACATATACGTTTTTCTATTGAAAATTTTTCCTAGACACCAGTTCCTTGACACTACTTAAAAAAACGGCATTAGGGTTTTTTACATACAATTAAAAATATGACGCTTTAAAACCCCTAAATAAACATATCAAAAAATTCTGGGGGTTTTTTTTTTTTTTTTTTTTTAATTTTTTTTAAAAAAAAATTAAAAAAAGGGGGGGGGGGGGGGGGGGGGGAGGAAAAAATTTTTGGGGGGGGGGGGGGGAAAAAAAAAAAAAAGGTTTTTTTGGGGGGGTTTGGGGGGGGGGGGGGGGGGGGGGGGGGGGGGGGGGGGGGGTTTTTGGGTTTTTTTTGTTTTTTTTGTTTTTTTAAAAAAAAAAAAAAGTTTTTTTAAAAAAGGGGTGGGTTTAATTGGTAAAAAAAAATTTTTTTTTTTTTAAAAAAAGTTAAAAATTGTAAAATAAAAAAATAGAAAAAATTTTTTTTTGAATTTTTTATTTTTTGAGATTTTTAAAATTTTTTGGTAGATTTTTTTATTTTTTATTTTTTTTTTTTTATAAAAAATAAATTTTTTAAATTTTTTATTTTTAAAAAAAATTTTTTTAAATAAATTAAGAATAAAAAAAAATTTTTTTAAATTTCCAAAAATTTTAAAAAATTTTTTTTTTCCCTTAAAAAAAAATTATTTTTTTAAAAACCCTTTTTTTTTTTTTTTGGGGAAAAAAATTTTTTTTTTAAAATAAA
>CM056998.1:203904885-204009885 GCA_029891345.1 Dryococelus australis
GGGATTTTAAAAAGGAAAAAGGGGGGTTTTGGGAAAAGTTAGGGGGGGGTGTTGAAAGGGGAGGGATGAAAGGGAAAAAGGGGTATTCGGAAAGTTTGATGTGGGGTGTGAAAAGAGGAGAGGGGAATGGGCAAAGGGGAAAAGGAGGGGTTTCGGAACAGTTAGGTGTGGGTTTTTGATGAGGGAGGGGATGACAAGGATAAAGGAGGGGGTATATGAACAGGGTTTGGTGTGTGTGTAAAGGGGAGGGACTGACAAGGAGAAAGGAGGGGTTTCGGAACAGTTAGGTGTGGGGTTTTGGAAAAGGAAGGGAAATGACAAGGAGAAAGGAGGGGTATTTGGGCAGTTAGGTGTGGGTGTGTGAAGAAGAGGGGGACTGACAAGGAGAAAAAAGGGTATTCGGACGTTAGGTGTGGGTGTGTGAAGAGGGGGGGGACCAAAAGGGAAAGGTAGGGGTATTCGGAACATTAGATGGGGAGTTGAAGAGGAGAGGGGGATGACAAGGAAAAGGAGGGTATTCGGAACAGTTAGGTGTGGGTGTGTGATAGGGGAGGGGACGGGCAAGGAAAAGGAGGGGTATTCGGAACAGTTAGGTGTGGGTGTGGAAGAAAGGACAGGGGACTGACAAGGAGAAAGGAGGGGTTTCGGAACAGTTAGGTGTGGGTGTGGGAAGAGGAGAGGGGACTGACAAGGGGGAAAGGAGGGGATTCGGAACAGTTAGGGGTGGGTTTTGTGAAGAGGAAGGGGATGACAAGGAGAAAGGAGGGGTATTGGAACAGTTAGATGTGGGTGTGTGAAGAAAGGGTGGGGATGGGCAAGGAGAAAGGAGGGGATTCGGGAAAAGTTAGGTGTGGGTGAAGGAGGGGGGGCTGAAAAAGGAGAAAGGAGGGGAAATTGGAACGGGTTAGGTGGGGGTGTGTGAAGGGGGAGGGGGATGACCGGAAAGGGGGGGGTTTTTGGAAACCGTTGGGATGTGGGTGTGTGAAAGGGGGGGGGACAGACAAGGAAAAGGGGGAGGGGAAATTAAAACCCGGTTGGGTGGGGGTTTGGAAGTGGAGGGGGAAACTGAAAAAGGTTTTAAAGGTAGGGGATTCGGAACAGTTAGGGTGTGGGTGTGTGAAAGGGGGGGGGAAAAAGGGAAAAGGGGGGGGAAATTGAAAGTGGGGAAAAGCCGGGGGGTATTGGAAAAACGGGTTGGGTGTAGGTTTTGAAAGGAGAGGGGACTGAAAGGAAAAGGAGGGGATTGGGAAACAGTTGGGTGTGGGTGTGGAATTGGGAGGGGGGCTGACAAGGAAAAAGGGGGGCATTCGGAACATTTTGGGGTGTGGGTGTGTAAAAGGGGAGGGGGGGTTGACGGGGGAAAAAGGGAGGGGTATTGGAACAGTTAGATGGGGGGCGGGGTTGGGGGAAAGAGGGGGGGGAAAGGGAAAAGGATAAAGGAGGGGTATTGGAACAGTTAGATGTGGGGGGGGAAGGGAGAGGGGACGGGAAAGGAAAAGGGGAGGGGTTTTTCGGAAAGTTAGATGTGGGGTTGAAAGGAGGGGGAAACCAAAAAGGGGAAAAGGGAGGGGTATTGGGAAACAGTTAGTGGGGGTTTTGGGAAGGGGGGGGAAAAACTTAAAATGGAAAGGGGGGGGTTTCGGAACAGTTAGGTGGGGGGTTTTGGAAAAAGGAGGGGGGATGCCCAAGGGAAAGGGGGGGTTTTTGGAAAACATTTGGGTTGTGGGTGTGGGGAAAAAGGGACAGGGACGGGCCAAGGAAAAAGGGGGGGTTTTCGGAACAGTTGGGTGGGGGTGTTTTAAGGGAAGGGGAAAAAGAAAAGGGGTTTTTCGGAAAAAGGAAAAATTAAAGGGGGAGGGGGATTGGGAAAAAGGGAGGGGGGGTTTAAAAAAGAGGGGGGTTGGGAGGGGAGGGGATGACAAGGGAAAGGGGGGGTATTCGGAACATTTGGTGTGGGTGTGTGATGGAAGAAGGGGGACGACAAGGAAAAGGGGGGGTTTTTGGGGGAACAGTTAGGGGGGGGTTTTGGAAAGAGGGAGGGGGATGAAAAGGGAAAAAGGGAGGGTTTTCGGAAACATTTTCATGGGGGGGTGGAATAGGGGACGGACAAAGGGAAAAGGAGGGGAAATTGGAAAAAATTAGATGTGGGTGTGGAAAAAGGAGGGGGGGATGACAAGGAAAAAGGAGGGGCATTCGGAAACAGTTGGGTTGTGGGTGTAAAGAAAGGAGGGGTTGCAAGGGAAAGGGGGGGGATTGGGGAAATTTAGGGGGGTTTGTGTGAATAGGGGGAAGGGGGCGAAAGGAAAAGGAGGGGTATTGGGAACATTTGGGGGATGTGGGTGTGGAAAGGGAGGGGTTGAAAAAGGATAAGGAGGGGATTCGGAACGGTTGGGGGGGGGTTTGGTGAAGGGGGGGAGGGGACTGAAAAAGGAAAAGAAAGGGGGGGTTGTAATTGGAACCAAAAGGATGGGGGGAAAACCATTTGTGGGGGGGAAGTGGTGGGGGGAACTGACAAGGAAAAGGGGAGGGGTTTTGGGAAACATTTTGGTGTGGGTGTGTGAAGGGGGGAGGGGACTGAAAAGGGAAAGGGAGGGGTTTTCGGAACATTTTGGGTGTGGGTGTTTTGGAAAAAAAGGAAAAGGGGGATTGGGAACAAGGGGGACAAGGAGGGGGTTTTCGGAAAAAGGGGGGTTTGGGTTGGTGGGTGTGTGAAAGGAGAGGGGGGAAGAAAGGAAAAAGGGGGGGATTCGGAAATTAAAGGTGTGGGTTGGAAGAGGAGAGGGGATGAAAAAGGAAAAAGGGGGGTTTTTCGGAAAAACAGTTGGGTTTGGGGTGTGGAAGAGGAGGGGGGACTGACAAGGAAAGGGGGGGTTTTTTGGGAAACGGGTTAGTTGTGGGTTTTTGGGGAAAGGGGGGGAGAGGGGACTGCCCGGGGGAGAAAGGGGGGGTTTTTAAAACAGTTAATGTGGGTGTGTAAGGGGAAGAGGAGGGGAAAAACAAGGAAAAAGGGGGGGGATTCAAAAACAGTTAGGTTTTGTTGGGTAAAGAGGGGAGGGGATGACGGGGGAAAAGGGAAAGGGGGGTTTTTTCAAACCATTTAATTTTTTCCCCCCCCCCTTTAATTTTTAAACCCCAAAAAATTTTTACCCTTTTTTCCCCCTTAATTATTTTAAAACCCCCCCCCAACCCAAAACCAATTTCCTTTCCTTTAATTTTTTAAATTCCCCCCAAAATTAATTTAAATTATTCCCCTTTTAATTTTTTCCCCCAAAATTTCCCTAAAAAATAATTTTCCCCAACCCTTTTAATTTTTTTTTAATTTTAAAACAAAAATAAAATATTCCCCTTTTAAAATTTCAAAAAATTTTTCCAAAAAAACTTCCCCAACCCAATTATTTTTTTTTTAAATTTCTCCCAAAAAAACCATTTCAACCTTTTTTTTTAATTTTTTTAAACCCCCCCCTAATTAAAAAAACATTTTTTCCCCCCCTTTTTTTTTAAAAATTCCCCAACAAAAAAAATTTTATTTCCCCTTTTAAATTTTTAAAAAACCCTTTTCCCCCAAAAAAAAATTTTCCCCAACCCAATTAAATAATTTTTTTTTTAAAAATTCCCAATTACATAATTTTTCCCCCAAAAATTAATTTTTTTTACCCCCTTCTTTTTCCTCCCCTTTTTTTTTACTTCCCCCAAAATTTTTTTTTAAAAATTTTTCCCTTTTTCTTTTTTTATCCCCCCCTCCCTTCTTTTTCCCCAAATTTCCCCCCCCAAAAATTTTTTCCCCATTTTTTTTTATACCCTTTTTTTAAATTAAAATTTTTTCCCCCCCCTTTTTTCCTTTTTTTTTTCCTTTTCCCCCCAAAAAAATTTTTATTCCCACCCCCCTTTTTTTTTTTCTCATTATTCAAACCCCTTTTTTTAAAAAACCCCCCCAAAAAAACATTTTTTTTAAATTTTTCCTTTTTTAGTTTTTAAAACCCCTTTTCCATTTTTTTTAAAAAATTTTCCCAAAATTAAAATTTTTAAAAAAAAATTTTCCCCTTTTTTTTAAAAATTTCCCCCAAATTTTTTTTAAAAACCCCCCCAAAACCCTAATATCCCCTTTTTTAAAGGGGGGGGAAAGACAAGGAAAAAAGGAGGGGTGTTGGGAAAAAAGTTAGGTGGGGGGGAGGGGGTGGGGGGGGGGGGACTGACAAGGATAAAA
Source organism: Dryococelus australis (assembly GCA_029891345.1). Lineage (NCBI taxonomy): Eukaryota > Metazoa > Arthropoda > Insecta > Phasmatodea > Phasmatidae > Dryococelus > Dryococelus australis. The sequence continues at coordinate 203,909,090 of CM056998.1, forward strand.
GGAGTGGTTTATGTAACAGTTAGGGTTTTGGGTGTTTTTTAAAAAGGGGGGGGACTGCAAGGAAAAAGGAGGGGTATTGGGAAAAAGGGTTTGGTGTTTTTTTGGGGGGAAAAGAAGGGGAAAAATTTAAAAGGGAAAAAACGGGGGGGGGGTATTGGAACGTTAGGTGTGGGAGTTTTTAAAAAGGAGGGGGGACTGCAAGAAAAAAAAAAACGGTATTTCGGAACATTTTTTTGGGGGGGGTTTTTTTGGGGTTGGGGAAAGAGGAGGGGGGCCAACAAGGAGAAAGGGGGGGGATTGGGAAAAAAATTTGATGAGGGAGTTTGAAGAGGGGGGGGGACTGACAAGGAAAAAAAGGGGGGGTATTCGGAACGGGGTTTGGTGTGGGTGTGGATGAAGAGGGGGGGACTGCAAGGAGAAAGGAGGGGTATTCGGAAATTTTTGGGGGGGGTGTGGGGGGGGACAGGGGACTGACAAGCAAAAAGGGGGGGGTATTGGGGAACAGTTGGGGGGTGGGTTTTTGAAGAGGAGAGGGGAACTGACATGGGAAAGGAGGGGTATTGGGGAAAGGGTTTGATTTTGGGTGTGGGGAAGGGGATGGGGGAAAAGAAAAGGGGGGAAAGGAGGGTTTTTTGGGGCATTTTGATGGGGGGGGTGGGGGAAAAAAAAAAGGGGGGGGAAAGCAAGGGAAAGGGGGGGGCTTTTGGGGGAAAAATTTTTTTTGTGGGTGTGTGAAGAGGGGAGGGGACTGACAACGGGGAAAAGTAGGGGTTTTTTGGAAAGTTAGGTGGGGTGTGTGAATTTTGGGGGGGGGGACGGAAAAGGAAAAAATTTAGGGGTATTGGGAAAAAAGTTAGATGTGGGGGGTGGCAAGAGGAGGGGGGACTGACAAGGAAAAGAGGAGGGGCATTGGGAAAAAAGTTAGATGTAGGTGTGTAAAGGGGGGAGAGGGGAATGACAAGGGAAAAAAGGAGGGGCATTCGGAACAGTTAGATGTGGGTTGTGAAGGGGAAGGGGGGGATGAAAGGAGAAAAAAAGGGGTATTCGGAACATTAGTGTGGGTGTGAGAGGAGGATAGGGGAAAATGAGAAGGAGAAAGGAGGGGTATTGGGAAAAAGTTAGGTGTGGGTTATTGAAGAGGGAGGGGACTGACAAGTAGAAAGGGGGGGTATTCGGAACATTTTGATTTGAGTGTGTGAAGAGGAAAAGGGACTGACAAGGAGAAAGGAGGGGTATTTGGAGCAGTTAGATGTGGGTGTGTGAAGAAGAGAGGGGACTGACAAGGAGAAAGGAGGGGCATTCGGAACAGTTAGGTGTGGGTGTGTGAAGAGGGGAGGGGACCGACAAGGTGAAAGTAGGGGTATTCGGAACAGTTAGATGTGGGTGTGTGAATAGGAGAGGGGACAGACAAGGATAAATGAGGGGTATTCGGAACAGTTAGATGTGGGAGTGGCAAGAGGAGAGGGGACTGACAAGGATAGAGGAGGGGCATTCGGAACAGTTAGATGTAGGTGTGTGAAGAGGAGAGGGGAATGACAAGGGAAGAAAGGAGGGGCATTCGGAACAGTTAGATGTGGGTGTGTGAAGAGGAGAGGGGACTGACAAGGAGAAAAGAGGGGTATTCGGAACAGTTAGATGTGGGTGTGAGAGGAGGATAGAGGACTGAGAAGGAGAAAGGAGGGGTATTCGGAACAGTTAGGTGTGGGTTATTGAAGAGGAGAGGGGACTGACAAGTAGAAAGGAGGGGTATTCGGAACAGTTAGATGTGAGTGTGTGAAGAGGAGAAGGGACTGACAAGGAGAAAGGAGGGGTATTTGGAGCAGTTAGATGTGGGTGTGTGGAAGAAGAGAGGGGACTGACAAGGAGAAGGAGGGGCATTCGGAACAGTTAGGTGTGGGTGTGTGAAGAGGGGAGGGGACCGACAAGGTGAAAGTAGGGGTATTCGGAACAGTTAGATGTGGGTGTGGCAAGAGGAGGGGGACTGACAAGGAGAAAGGAGGGGCATTCAGAACAGTTAGGTGTGGGTGTGTGAATAGGAGAGGGGTCTGACAAGGAGAAAGGAGGGGCATTCGGAACAGTTAGGTGTGGGTGTGTGAATAGAAGAGGGGTCTGATAAGGAGAAAGGAGGGGTATTCGGAACAGTTAGATGTGGGTGTGTGAAGAGGAGAGGGGGCTGATAAGGAGAAAGGAGGGGTATTCGGAACAGTTAGATGTATGTGTGTGAAGAGGAGAGGGGACTGACAAGGAGAAAGGAGGGGTATTCGGAACAGTTAGGTGTGGGGTGTGTGATGAAGAGAGGGGACTGACAAGGAGAAAGGAGGGGTATTCGGAAAAGTTAGGTGTGGGTGTTTGAAGACGAGAGGAGACTGACAAGGAGAAAGGAGGGGTATTCGGAACAGTTAGATGTGGTTGTGTGAAGAAGAGAGGGGACTGACAAGGAGAAAGGAGGGGTATTTGGAGCAGTTAGATGTGGGTGTGTGAAGAAGAGAGGGGACTGACAAGGAGAAAGGAGGGGCATTCGGAACTGTTAGGTGTGGGTGTGTGAAGAGGGGAGGGGACTGACAAGGTGAAAGTAGGGGTATTCCGAACAGTTAGATGTGGGAGTGGCAAGCGGAGAGGGGACTGGCAAGGATAAAGTAGTGGTATTCGGAACAGTTAGATGTGGGTGTGTGAATAGGAGAGGGGACAGACAAGGATAAAGGAGGGGTATTCAGAACAGTTAGATGTGGGTGTGGCAAGAGGACAGGGGACTGACAAAGGAGAAAGGAGGGGCATTCGGAACGGTTAGGTGTGGGTGTGAGAATAGGAGAGGGGTCTGCCAAGGAGAAAGGAGGGGTATTCCGAACAGTTAGATGTGGGTGTGTGAAGAGGAGAGGGGACAGAAAAGGATAAAGGAGGGGTATTCAGAACAGTTAGATGTGGGTGTGTGAAGAGGAGAGGGGACTGACAAGGAGAAAGGAGGGGTATTCGAACAGTTAGACGTGGGAGTGTGAAGAGGAGAGGGGACTGACAAGGATAAAGTAGGGGTATTCGGAACAGTTAGATGTGGGTGTGTGAAGAGGAGAGGGGACTGACAAGGAGAAAGGAGGGGTATTCGGAACAGTTAGGTGTGGTTATGGGAAGAGAAGAGGGGACTGACAAGGAGAAAGGAGGGGTATTTGGAACAGTTAGGTGTGGGTGTGAGAAGAGGAGAGGGGACTGACAAGGATAAAGGAGTGGAGTTCGGAACAGTTAGGTGTGGGTGTGTGAAGAGGGGAGGGGACTGACAAGGATAAAGGAGTGGTATATGTAACAGTTAGGTGTGGGTGTGTGAACAGGAGAGGGGACTGACAAGGAGAAAGGAGGGGTATTCGGAACAGTTAGGTGTGGTTATGGGAAGAGAAGAGGGGACTGACAAGGAGAAAGGAGGGGTATTCGGAACAGTTAGGTGTGGGTGTGTGAAGAAGAGAGGGGACTGGCAAGAAGAACAAAGGGGTATTCGGAACAGTTAGGTTTGGGTGTGTGAAGAGGAGAGGGGACCAACAAGGAGAAAGGAGGGGTATTCGGAACAGTTAGGTGTGGGGTGTGTGAAGAGAAGAGGGGACAGATAAGGAGAAAGGAGGGGTATTCGGAACAGTTAGATGTGGGTGTGTGAAGAAGAGAAGGGACTGACAAGGATAAAGGAGGGGTATTTGGAACAGTTGAGATGTGGGTATGTGAAGAGGAGAGGGGACTGACAAGGAGAAAGGCGGGGTATTCGGAACAGTTAGATGTGAGTGCGTGAAGAGGAGAGGGGACTGACAAGGATAAAGGAGGGGTATTCGAAACAGTTAGGTGTGGGTGTGTGAAGAGGAGAGAGGACTGACCAGGAGAAAGGAGGGGCATTCGGAACAGTTAGGTGTGGGTGTGGCAAGAGGAGAGGGGACTGACAAGGATAAAGGAGGGGTTTTTGGAACAGTTAGTTGTGGGTGTGTGGAGAGGAGAGGGGACTGACGAGGAGAAAGGAGGGGTATTCAGAACAGTTAGATGTGGGTGTGTAAGGGAAGAGGAGAGGGGACTGACAAGGGGAAAGGAGGGGTATTCGGAACAGTTAGGTGTGGTTATGGGAAGAGAAGAGGGGACTGACAAGTAGAAAGGAGGGGTATTCGGAACAGTTAGGTGTGGGTGTGTGAAGAAGAGAGGGGACTGACAAGAAGAAAAAAGGGGTATTCGGAACAGTTGGTTGTGGGTGTGTGAAGACGAGAGGGGACCAACAAGGAGAAAGGAGGGGTATTCGGAACAGTTAGGTGTAGGTGTGTGAAGAGGAGAGGGGACTGACAAGGAGAAAGGAGGGGTATTCGGAACAATTAGATGTGAGTGCTTGAAGAGGAGAGGGGACTGACAAGGATAAAGGAGGGGTATTCAGAACAGTTAGGTGTGGGTGTGTGAAGAGGAGAGGTGACTGACAAGGAGAAAGGAGGGGTATTCGGAACAGTTAGATGTGGGTGTGTGAAGAAAAGAGGGGACTGAAAAGGAGAAAGGAGGGGTATTTGGATCAGTTAGATGTGGGTGTGTGAAGAAGAGAGGGGACTGACAAGGAGAAAGGAGGGGCATTCGGAACAGTTAGGTGTGGGTGTGTGAAGAGGGGAGGGGACTGACAAGGTGAAAGTAGGGGTATTCGGAACAGTTAGATGTGGGAGTGGTAAGAGGAGAGGGGACTGACAAGGAGAAAGGAGGGGCATTCGGAACAGTTAGGTGTGGGTGTGTGAAAAGGAGACGGGTCTGACAAACAGAAAGGAGGTTCATTCGGAACAGTTAGGTGTGGGTGTGTGAATAGGAGAGGGGTCTGACAAGGAGAAAGGAGGGGTATTCGGAACAGTTAGATGTGGGTGTGTGAAGAGGAGAGGGGACAGACAAGGATAAAGGAGGGGTATTCGGAACAGTTAGATGTGGGAGTGCGAAGAGGAGAGGGGACTGACAAGGAGAAAGGAGGGGTATTCGGAACAGTTAGATGTGGTTATGGGAAGAGAAGAGGGGACAGACAAGGAGAAAAGAGGGGTATTCGGAACAGTAAGGTGTGGGTGTGTGAAGAAGAGAGGGGACTGACAAGAAGAAAAAAGGGGTATTCGGAACAGTTAGGTGTGAGTGTGTGAATAGGAGAGGGGACAGACAAGGATAAAAGAGGGGTATTCGGAACAGTTAGATGTGGGTGTGGCAAGAGGAGAGGGGACTGACAAGGAGAAAGGAGGGGCATTCGGAACAGTTAGGTGTTGGTGTGTGAAGAGGGGAGGGGACTGACAAGGAGAAAGGAGGGGTATTTGGAGCAGTTAGATGTGGGTGTGTGAAGAAGAGAGGGGACTGACAAGGAGAAAGGAGGGGCATTCGGAAAAGTTAGGTGTGGGTGTGTGAAGAGGGGAGGGGACTGACAAGGTGAAGGTAGGGGTATTCGGAACAGTTAGATGTGGGAAGGGCAAGAGGAGAGGGGACTGACAAGGATAAAGTAGGGGTATTCGGAACAGTTAGATGTGGGTGTGTGAATAGGAGAGGGGACAGACAAGGATAAAGGAGGGGAATTCGGAACAGTAAGATGTGGGTGTGTGAAGAGGAGAGGGGACCAACAAGGAGAAAGGAGGGGTATTCGGAACAGTTAGGTGTGGGTGTGTGAAGAGGAGAGGGGACTGACAAGGAGAAAGGAGGGGTATTCGGAACAGTTAGATGTGTGAGTGTGAAGAGGAGAGGGGACTGACAAGGATAAAGTAGGGGTATTCGGAACAGTTAGATGTGGTGTGTGTGAAGAGGAGAGGGGACTGACAAGGACATAGGAGGGGTATTCGGAACAGTTAGATGTGGGTGTGAGAAGAGGAGAGGGGACTGACAAGGAGAAAGGAGTGGTGTTCGGAACAGTTAGGTGTGGGCGTGTGAAGAGGGGAGGGGACTGACAAGGATAAAGGAGTGGTATATGTAACAGTTAGGTGTGGGTGTGTGAACAGGAGAGGGGACTGACAAGGAGAAAGGAGGGGTATTCGGAACAGTTAGGTGTGGTTATGGGAAGAGAAGTGGGGACTGACAAGGAGAAAGGAGGGGTATTCGGAACAGTTAGGTGTGGGTGTGTGAAGAAGAGAGGGGACTGACAAGAAGAAAAAAGGGGTATTCGGAACAGTTAGGTGTGGGTGTGTGAAGAGGAGAGGGGACCAACAAGGAGAAAGGAGGGGTATTCGGAACAGTTAGGTGTGGGTGTGTGAAGAGGACAGGGGACTGATAAGGAGAAAGGAGGGGTATTCGGATCAGTTAGATGTGGGTGTGTGAAGAAGAGAAGGGACTGACAAGGATAAAGGAGGGGTATTCGGAACAGTTAGGTGTGGGTGTGTGAAGAGGAGAGGGGACCAACAAGGAGAAAGGAGGGGTATTCGGAACAGTTAGGTGTGGGTGTGTGAAGAGGAGAGGGGACTGATAAGGAGAAAGGAGGGGTATTCGGAACAGTTAGATGTGGGTGTGTGAAGAAGAGAAGGGACTGACAAGGATGAAGGAGGGGTATTCGGAACAGTTAGATTAGGGTGTGTGAAGTGGAGAGGGACTGACAAGGATGAAGGAGGGGTATTCGGAACAGTTAGATGAGGGTGTGTGAAGTGGAGAGGGGACTGACAAGGATGAAGGAGGGGTATCGGAACAGTTAGATGTGGGTGTGTGAAGAGGAAAGGGGACTGACAGGATGAAGGAGGGGTATTCGGAACAGTTAGGTGTGGGTGTGTGAAGAGGAGAGGTGACTGACAAGGATACAGGAGGGGTATTCGAACCCGCCAAGGTGGAAATGTCTATGTGCTTCAATGGTTTTGGCAAGTTGAACTAATGCCTAGATAATAGCAATGCTGCTAAATGGTAAACTTATTGATTTTGATGGTTCTGATATTGAGTTTGTTTGGAAATTTAAGATATTTAAAATATAATTTTTTTCTACAGAAATAGTTGGGATGAAAAACGCATCCCAACTCTTATTAATAAAATTATACATTTTAAATCAATATGGTCAAGTATCTATTTTATTTTGTAGTATAATCCTTTTGCTATCACAATACCTTAATGCGATTTTACTAACTTCGATTGTATACATTATGTGTTTCTCACTCATTATTAAATTCATTGTTCTATATTGTATTTTCACATCAAACACAAACTTCTTACAATCGTCAAATGTAATTCTATTGTTAACTACACATTTTTTCACACCTTTTGCTCTTTTGTTTTGTTTATCATCAACTCTACATGCATACATTTTTGCTCTTAAGCCAATAAATTCTTTAATTATTTTACCATTACATTAATCTTTTATTTTACCTAAATAATTTTTTTTATTTTTGGTATGCTACAAATATTGTCCTTTGGATAATCACTAGCATCAAATTTATCTAACATCGACTTCATGCTTTGTAAAAAATCTTGTGTTTTTATGTTATAAAAGTACGAGTTGTTATCTTGAAAGCACAATTCTATTTTATCTCCATATTTCAGTTCCATTGCTTTATAATGGAAATCATACATTAATTCTTTTGAAATGTCCAAAATAAAAAATAACCACCTAAATAGGCTTACTAAATTTTACATTTGTATTGTTCTTATGAATGGCTGCAAGTTCCTTGTTAAATATTGTACTTCTTTGAAGTTCTGTTTTGCTAATAATTTATATCTAGCCTTATATCTACTCTGTTTCTTTTATTTTCCATTGTTTTATCAAACACAGAATTATTCATCAGGTTATAAAAATCTTTTTCAAAGTCATTTTTAGCATTAGTTCTCATCAATGTATTCAAATCTATATACTTTTTCAACCAATCAGACTGATTACAGTTCAATATTCTATGTATTTTAGTAAGCTTTTATCCATTATTACAGTTCAATATTCTATGTATTTTAGTAAGCTTTTATCCCTTATTTAGGCACTGTTTCAAATGGCGATGGTGTATTACATGCTTTTATTTTTTATGTAAAGTTTTTAATAATTTAGATTGATTTGTTCTGGAACTATCTTATTTTCTGGGCAAAATGGAAAATCTTTGTTGTGAATCATCCTTTAAATTTAATATATGTTCTCATCAAAAATCTGAATTAAATTCTGTATAATCAACCCATTCGAAACCTCTGTATGATAAATATTGCGACATTGCCCAACCATAAAGATTATTTGCATCGAGATATGCTAAATAGTTAAGACTCTTGATTTGGAATAAAATCTTCTAAATATTTGTTATTGGCTTTAACATATTGCTTACAACATTGTGATATTCCACCCTTAATTAATTTTTCTATCATTAAATTCATATCATAACGATGTAACCAATCTAATGATTGTTTAGTCATTTGTAACATCGCTTCCCAAGATAAACCTGGTGCTGTAAAATACCACACTGGATTTCGACCATATGTATTGATACATGTACCTCTAAAATTTTCGAATATATCAGTCAACAATAGTACATCACTTTTTTAAAATTAGGCGTGATAATCACCAAAATGTTTCATATTAAATTGATTCCATACACGTTCCACATGTTGATATTCATTATCACTTATATCACTATCATTTAATTTGTTGTAAAATTCTGTTTTTGGTCGAAGTAGAGTTTCTTTAAATTTTTTAAAACTAACCTTATAATCGTATGGGTAAACACTATTTCTAAAAACTAACTCTACTTTATCTTCTGAAAAATAATTTTGTGTATGCTTCATTTGTTCTTTAGTCAAATTAGATGATAATTTATCAAAACTAATTGCCATAAATTTAAAAGTGTATGTAAATAACATATCTTTAAATTTTCGGTCCCCCCCTCCCCTGCCAACAAAAAAAAGTGAAAACTCCATTAATATTGCTTACAAGTAAATCTATCTTTTTTTCATCATAACCTGGCTCTTTAATAAATAAGTGAGCATCATAACCAACTAAGTTATGAAAATAAAATGGAACAGGAGTGGGTAATTTTAATTGTAGATTACAATTGTTGCATGTTGGGTTAATGAATTTTCCAGTTATGTGATCGTGTTGGCATACTTTTATTTATTGTCCTTCATATATTCGCAATCACATACAGTACATTTTCTATATTTATTGTATGTTGTTTTCCTTCTTTTGTTAGTAGATGCATTGCTTCAATTTGCGAATATATTTCCCCAATCTCTTCTACTTCTTTTTCATTGCTTTCATACAATTCTTATGTGTAAAAGTGCCTCCGTATACAACTGGAGGTTTATAATCACCATAAGTAGACAAAATATAATTACAAAAACCAGAAGTTTCGTGTAACTGATAATTCATTGTATATGATTCGTCATTCAACTTTACATCAATTGTGTATATTTGGGCATTTGTAAGTTTATATCGTTCTTTAAGTGTCTCCTTATAAAAGCCATTATTAATATCATCCTCTGTTAAAACTGTATATTTTTGTCTCAAATTAAATATTTTATTTCTCTTGGATTTGGTTTAGTTGTTGATATTTTCTTTAGAATTTATTCAAAATTTGCATATATTGCCAAATACCAGCAATATGCACTGCTACATGCTGGGTGGCCGTTATCATGAGAGGAAACTATCACTCACTGGATACAATCTTACACAAACTGAGAACTTATTTAAAAACAAAAGGCTTACTTATCTCCTGGAACGTCAAATCTTCGACATAAATGTAAATTGACTCACTAAACATGCCTTTATTATTTTTTAATGTGATCATCTTAAAAAGTAACTTGTATATGTAAAACATGAACAACTTGTAACAAAACTTCAAAGCCTGAAATTCTCACTCCTCCTCCATTCAGCGAATAGTTGTCTGCATTGTTTTTATACAAACATCCCTGCCACAGCTGACACCATCCTATCCTTGCTGTAACCACACACTCGTTGGGAGGAGGGAAAAGCAGTCTATGCTATGGTGAAACTGATTATTTTTAGTCCTGTATTTTTTCACTATACCTTAATTTCCACTTAAGACCAGCACTCAAATTTGTTCCTGAGAAAAAAAAAATGTGGTTGGAACACTGGTAAATATAGTACTTCTCACCTAAAAAAAAAAGTCATGTCCCTAAGTACCCAAGATACACTAAATTGAACCATTTATAGTATTTCGGCATGTATAGGGGGCACATTTGTTTTACAAAAAAAGTGACTACAAAAAGTGGGATGCGACTTATATACGAGATATTGGCAGAAAGAATTTTTTTTGAACATCTTTTCCCCAAAACATGTTTAGAAATTTGTCAACATGCAGTATATTTTAATGTTTTAATTCTTAAAGGTAGGAAGGAAGGGAAGGAAAAGAATTTATAAAAAAATAATAATAAATTAGAAATTAAAAAAAAATCCTCTTGTACAGTTATTTGTTCACTCGCATTCATAAACAAAATAACCTTCTCGCACGTGTAAAATGTAAATATATTAGAGCTCGCCTGTAAATGTTGTAAATGAGAAAATAATTTCTCTACTATACAAGAGAACAATATCTTGCAGTTTGCATGCCCACTGTGGCTTTACAAGTACACATTGATAAGATGCCATTTTGTGTAATATTTTGCTGTGGTTTTGCTTTATCAAGTCACATTACCATCCGTGGAATAGTAATCGCACAATTTATATTCGTAAACATTGCAAACATAGCACAATTTTTTTTTGTCACAAATGTTTTGTAGTGGAGAAATTAAGTCAGAATTTATTATGTTTGTATGGAATTGTGACTTAACAATACAGCGAAACTATCCTGATAAGTTTCCTGTTAAGACGTTTTCCTGCTTAATAAGCTTTAAAAAATTTGCACTTTGTCTATTACAAATACATAATTTTACCCTATTAAGAAGTTTTCCTGTTTAATAAGCACACATTTTTTAGTATTTTTCTGAAACGTCTCAACACGGTTTCACTGTATTTACAGGAATACAAAAATTCAGTGCGCCCTATACTTGAAATATTAATTATCCCTAATTTTTTCATCAAAAACTTGTGGTGCGGCCTATACACGCCAAAATTCGGTAAGCTCGTCGCGACTCTCTCACTGGTTCAGTACCAGTGAGAACAGTTCTCAGGGCCAATCTGCTGTATCTCTCACTCTCTGGCTTTATGTTGGCTCTTTCACTACAGCTTGTCGCACAGCATTTACATTTTCTGTGTTATTTTCTAGAGTGTACGGAGCTCCACAGAACCACTGCGCAACAACCTACCCACTGTAAAGGAGGTATAGACTCGTCACTAACACACTGGGTAACAGCTTCACTGTAAACTTTATTAACAAGCACATGTAACAAGCACGTACAACAAACAGGCTACGAGAGGTAGTAAAGACATACGTGAAACCTTGTTCCCGCTCTAGGCTACAGAAAGGCACATCAGTAAAAGAGCACATCTTTTCACAAGACAAGCAGGAGCATCTTCTCGTAGCATGCAGGCATATCTAGGATCCACACAGCTTATCAACTCGTTTGATGTTTGTAGTATCACTCAAAAACACATTCAATATGAATGTCACTTGCCATTTACACAGAAAATCTTTTAATAAAATGTTTATTTGGAACACTTGATTATAGTTATAAATTTAAAACAAACTGTAAAAAAATATCAAAATAACTTGCAAAAGCAAAGGAAAATTTAGGCTGAAATCCTGTAGATACATACGTCTTAATTAGTTTGCAGCATTATGGCAACAAGGCAAACATTACATCTCATTCTCTAAACAATGCTGGAGATGGCCACACACAGAATCACTATGAACAGATGACATGTCAAAATGAACAAAAAAAAAACTATGCTCATAGTAAAGCTGTGCAGCCTTGAACTTATGTAATCAAAATTTAATTGTTTCCTCCAAAGTACTAAAATTCACATTTCTTCTCCAAATAATCACAGAACAAAAATTACATACTATACATATTTGAGTTGTAATAAAAGGAGTTTCCGTGCACACCAATACTGTGGAGAATTTATTTGTACATGATAGCAATATTGACGAGTTACCCAGAAAACATTTATACACAGATATTTTGGGAAATTTTCCACTTTCTTACATAAAAGAAAATCATAATTGAACTTAAGTGTTACTGGTACACAATTAGAAGTACCGTATGTTAAACTTTTTTGAAAACAATACTTTCATACTTTTGGCAAAGTCATTCTCTGGTTTCACATTACCACAGTCTTGAAACAGTAGTTTTGTAAATGGTCCCTGAAGTTTATCAAGGTAATGGAAAATAAATCAGTTATCTTGCAGATGTTTCTTTGCATTGTGCTAATACACATGCTAATACATAAACTTTAATGAATTTCTAAGTCTTGACTGACAGGTGCTGTACTGAGGGCATTTTGCTCTAAACACAAATCTACAATTATCTTATAACTTAAAAGGCACATTAGAACGCCAAAACAAACTTCACTCTGGTGTTTTATGTCACCACCAAAATACTAACAAGGCATTATGTTGTTGCTCACACATACAGTACCGTAGTGTGTTCATCCAATACAAGCAGTATCTACCTATGTACTTATTTTACACACTCTGCTTCATCAAGCACATAGTTATGTAGTAAGTTACTGTATAAGCCACATGCTGTGAAACAATGTTCTAACATATGGCTGAACTCTGAACCCTGTACGAAAATGTAGCGATAGAGCGAGATTCCCTCCCATGCGAGTGTGAGAGGTGAGTGGGTGTTACCAGACATGACATGTGATGAGAGTTCCTGACTGACACGTGGCTTGCACAACGGCAAGACATGCAATGCATCTGGCCATTCACAAGTCAAGCAACAAGATGAGACAGACACCAACCAATAATACAGGAAATAATAAATAAAGTTGTGTAATAAATGGCAAGTATGAATGTGATGTACTTTGGGCACAGTAAAACTCTCAGAGAGTGGCCAACATGATTAAGTCAACCACATTTCTATCTACAAATACAACTACCTTAATCTTCAAGACTGAGTTGTGCAAAAACACAGATGTACTATTCCTAGTACCAAGTGGACAATATTTTGGAATGGAAAAATAAAATTAATAGATTGTTTTATATTTTTTGGATTAATGCAAAACATGTATTATTACTGGTACAGTGAAAAAAAGAAATTATGAAGGGAAACTTTATTAAATAACATGTGGTGAGGTTTGTATATGTGTACCCATGCTTGCATACATACATACAAATTCCAATACGTTATTTTCTCATCTCAGGTACTGAAATTGGTACTAGTACAACCTTGATAAATATGTACACAATGCAATAAATCCAGTGCAAAACTAGAAACAAAATAATTAATATGAAATTAAAGGAGGCTAAAGACCATCTAAATGACTTCCAAATTGACTTTCAACAGCAAGATTTACAGACAGAAGTGTGCACATGGTTGGTAGACATGTTAAAAACAGGGAAGACATGACACTTTACAGCTGCACGTGCACACATGTCATCGCAACAGAACAATTTACATATCTAGGTGTGTGCACCACAGAGTGACAAGGGTAGTTTTACACCCCAGTGTGAATATTTACACACCTGACTGGCGATCTACAAAGGCCAGTGAGTATACACTGGTACACCTGGGAGTAAGTACACAGCGCTCTCGCAGCGGAGAGCAGTGTGTAAGCAGTCACACAGAGCCGTGCAGTGAGACACACGCACGCCGATTCCACGCTACCACAATCACAATTTGCACACGACATGCTGTGTCAAGTTATTAAATATGGTACTCATTACTGAAAGTATGAAAACATTACCATACTATTTATCAAATGTAAAAAAAAATATATGGTAATTCATAAACTAAAGAAGCGTCGATAAAATGCAAAGACGTGTGGGATGAGCTCACAGTGTCGCAGGCCAGCTGCCTGATGGACGTGACTTACTGGGATGAGGCCAAGCCCAATATCTACCAGCCTTTGAGCACGTACACTCAGACAAAGCGCAAACAAACTATCGTGCACAACACTTGCTCTTCAGCAGATGCAAATGACTCCCATCGACCAGCGTGATATTACAACCATCGCCAGCTACCAAGGATCCCGGAACTGCTATCAGCATTATGTGACTAACTCTTGCACAGAATAGAGAGCATACATTAGAGGATAAAATAAATTACAAACAAGTCTCCTCCACCATCGCTACACAGCATGCTACAGGAAGCCTGCTTTACAAGCTTTGCTCGTAACTGTCTCTGTGTAGGTGGGGGAGCCACGTATAGTGGAACCAGTGGTGCAAACTACACCACTATTTGTGGAGAACTGCTGTCAACAGCAGCCACACACTTTATATAGAAACACTTTCATGAACAGGTCACATCAACATGCTGAGCCAAGTATCAGCGGTAGTATAAACAAGTGTGGAGACGTAAGCAGCTGCACACTCGATGCAAGAGTGAATGGTACAGAGGGTGGCCTCACTGCAGGGCATCTTCCTCGTCCGGGGAGACCTCCTCCGGCGGGCGCGTCCACTTGATGAGGGTCTCCGGGGAGCGGTACAGGAACACCAGTTTGGCGAACAAGTCCTCCTCTAGTGCAAACTCGCCAGCCTCGCGCACCAGGTAGATGTCAAGACACAGCTGTGTGCACACATAACCTCATCACATGATGCTCTTACAAACACTCTCCTCAGATCTACCGTACATCGCAAGTGAGTTGTGCAATGCTTTATGTACTACTAACAACCGTAAACTTTAAACCTCCCACCGACAAAATCAAACTGCTGCTGGAGGCAGGCAAGTATTCTACATGTAAGAAATAAGAATACTAGATACCAATGTTAAATACTATTCAAAAAGGTTCACACTAATAAAAATATAAGCTGGCAGCACAGGTTTTATAAAAAAAAGATCACCTTCAAAGAAATTGTCCTTCATATAAGCTAAATTAAAACTATTAACCTACAATTATGTTACAACCAGCATAAATTAAAATGTGTATTTCCAATTTTATATATAGCTAGTTAATTTTCCTATTAAAATTTAAATCATGAAGGAATGAAAGAATTCAATATGACAGATAAAGCAAAGCAAAGCCTTAAAATATCAAAAGATTCCAAATCATCAACTACCAATAGGAGTTTTTTATCAACATGACTTACAATCTGCTTTTGACTTAGAAATTAAAGTGATGCCAAATTCTAATTTTTTTGCCACTGTGAATAACCAGTTTTCATTTATTTTTAATTATATTTTTTGGATAAAGTGAAACTCTAGAGAGAACTGAATACTAAATGTGCATACGTACAACTTTGTTAAACTGAGTGTATCAAAGCTTTCACAGCTGCATTTCCAAATACTGGAACATTGGTAAAGAATACTATTTTTGCTTCAGCCAGTGTCATCAAACTTCGTACTGTAGGCAAATTTAACTATTTTGCAATATATTTCCCAATCAATTGCAAATAATTCAATAATGAATGAGTCGTAAGATTTTTATAATATAAATAACTATATATTACACTTAAGTATTTATTTTTTACCAGTGCCTTTCATTTACTGCTACTGTTGTACTAACATAACGCCAAACACAAGACACTCAATATGGCAGACTGCATGAAATCAAAGTGTGTGATAGCGAGTTACATATTTCATGTGCCCATGATTTCAGTGAATGATTAAAATAATGTGGTGTGCATACTTCCTGTATGTTTATTTACCATTATGTATAAGTAATGTTATTGACTAGGTACTGTTTTTAACACGAGCATATGTAACCTTTAAATGTTTGCTATATTTCAGCAACAATTCGTAGGCATTCAAAATTATATGTCATTGCATATAAAATCTGTTATTAAATTATAATAGTTTTAGGATGTAATCATATTTTGAAAAATCCATATAGTGAATTCTGCTGTAAAATAATCTGGAAAAAATAAATGTGCATAATGTAAAATACTGGTGCTAACAACAAAGATTTGCAAGATGTCCTAAGTAGTAAATATTCTGCACCTTTAATACAAAATTCGACTTTGAATTTTCGAAACTTCACACACCCCTATTGGTACTGACATTCACTACATATTAGTTCAAGTACATCATCGAAGATCGCCATCACAGAGTAAGTGAATAATGTTGCTAGAGTAGGTCGTGAAGCATTCCACTGCTTCACTTAATGGTTCTCACAGACAATTGCATCTTTTTTTACTAGATGCAATATGTAAGATGCAAACATATAATAACACATATTTATAATAACCCCTTCACATTTACAAGTAATAATTTCCTAATCATTCTGTAAAATTTGAAAAACTCTCCTCCACAGTAGTAAGCATAAGGTAGCTTAATTTTCAGTTCAGTTTGGTTATAACTGCAAAAAATAAACTAACATAGCTTTTTAGAGAATATTCTTGTTTTATATTATTACAAACAAAGTAGGCCTACATATAAATGTATAATAATAATAATAATAACAACAGTACTGCCAAATGTTATACAGCATACAGTGCACGCTAACCACTACTCTTACAATGTTGTTACATGCTTTGATTTCAAAGCAATCTCATTTTAAAACCACACCCTGAGAAGAGCTTAACAAGTGTGATGCCTGCGAAACTGTAAATTACAATAGTACATCTAATAAGTAACTGGGTAAAGAGTTGTGCATTCAGATGATAAATAGGAAAAAAGCCCAAAACACACATTTACAACAGTTACATGTCTACAAATTTACAAAACAAATAATTTAATTTTTGCCAAACAGTAGCACAGTTAAAAAAAGGAAATGAAACAGTGCTGCCCTGACTACCATACTCACGACAAAACGACAGGCAGTTGCCTGTTATTTTTCCCTACAAATTGTACACTTAAAAAATGTTATATTTTAAAGGGAAATTCCATTTGTAAAGTTGACACAGTTCCACAGTTATGGCAGTTTATCGCAGTTCTCTGCAGAGCCTTCGCTGCAACATGGCCGTCACACAGCCACAGCAGGGAAAAGGCAGCTTGGAGAGACATGTCTGCATTTAAGCACCACTCTATCGTCCTGTTCAAAATGGTTTGCAATAAGAGTTGAGCTTAATCTTTCAGCACTAGTTCACGAAATTGCAGTTTGAAATAAGTTTTCCTATGTACTTTAAGGTTTAAAATTTCTGGATGTTTATCTACTTGTACTTGCTGATTTGCTATGGTTAACACAGACAACAGTGATGTAAACTTTGGGAACATATGCAAGTATGAAGAAAGTAATGAATACCAGTAGCGAAACATTACCATAAACAGTTTTCAAACAATACTGACATATAAGAAATACAGACAACAACAGCGAACCATTAACTATGGGAACATAAGTCTGGAGAAAAAGCAAACCTCTTCTCATACAAAAAAGAAACAGAATTTGGATATGTAATGGAAAAAAATTCAGCCAAACAGAAGCATTGCTTAATGCTAGACATTCTACCATAGCTTCATCCACATTTATGTGACAATTTAAAGCAGTAAGTTAGTAATGTTTAGCAAGATTAACATAGTGAAATCTTCAGCAACAACCCTGTGGATAAATTAGTCCTTCAACAGTTATACAGTAAAATCCCCTTTTCAACTTCTCAAAGGACCAGTAAAAAATGCTGGGAATTGCAAAAAAAAATTAAGTGTAATTTATGCTGTGTGTTCATTATAAGGAGCCAAAGAAAATAGGTGTAAATTACAGGGAAGTATAAAATCAGAGGTGTAAAAAGAGGTTATACTGTAATTCACTTACATGCCACTTCAAAGGAAATAATTTTTAATTACAAATATCTGCTGAACAATGATGTTTTGAAAGCTCAAAATATGGAAGCGCAATCTGAAGGAAGTTGTAACAACATGAAATGTTGATCTCAATGATAAAAACATCAAAATTTACAGAGAAACTGACAAGTGACAAGTGAAGTGAATACAGTTTCTCACATTGTGGTGAAACATATCACATGTTTTACTCAATCTCTGTCATCAGACATATGTGGTGTAAGACAATAGTCACTAGAATGGAAGACACACTTACGAGAGCACGTTGAACAGTAAGACGACATTCACACAGCATGGAAAAGGTTGCAATCTATTGAGAAGGCTTTAATGAATCTGTTCTCAAAGTTACTCAAAATATTTCCAAACAACAGAATTTGGTACACACAGCTCATGAAGATCTCTGCAAATTGGAACTTGAGCTTCAACAAACACATAATACATAAAAAACTGCAAAAGATTATGAATAGAAATTATTGAAGGATATATCAAAGTGTTGCATATTTAGAAGAGGCAATGAAGAAAATTAAGAAATTTACACTATCCAACATTAGCCTGTGTCATACTTCTTCTGACTGACTGCATCAGAGATAGGCTGCCTGTATTCCTGAGTTAGAGAAAGATAGAATGGAGTGTTATTCAAAAGGAACAATGTTTTATGCCCATTTTCCAAAAGAAATTAAGTTTCATCTGTTGAGCACAATCAGTAATAAAAAACCTTAGTTTCTTTCCACTGTTCTTAATCCAAGGTTCCAATGTGATTCACAAACAAATCACAAGACTCTAGAAGTAACACAAGCTTGAAGAATGTGACAACTAGGTATGTAAAGACCAGTATGGGGAGACATTTTCTGAGGAGCGTGGCAACCTACTGTGAGGTAAGGAACTCTGCTATGCATCTACTACACAGACAACCCGAACTCTACAAGAAGTTGATGTTTATTTAAGAGTGTTTATCATCAGGATAGCTAATCATTAAGTATGGTGAACTAGCAGCTAACAAACATTCAATCATTGCAATGCAAGATCCAGTCACTGAAATCAGCCCCTCCTGCGGTCCTACCCAAGCGGAACACCAGAGTACATTCGCAGGACCATCACGAGTTTCAGGTGTTATGTTGGAGGATTCTGTGATGACACATGCCTGTCAACATGTAAAGTGTATGCACAGCACAGCACTAATGCATGGCACAGGAACAGAATGTTGGAGCAGGACAGTGTATGCAAGTCATATTCTCCTGAGGGAATCACGCTCCAACTGGCCACCTAAGAAGTCACGTCATCGCCCCCGCAGCATGTAAACTGTATGCACCCCATAGCAACAATGCACGATGCAGGACCAGCATGTTGGAGCAGGACAGTGTATGCAAGTCACATGCCACCGAGGTAATCACACTCTGTCTGAGCGCTTAAGCAGTCACGTCATCGCCCCCGCAACAAGTAAACCTGCTGAGAAGCAGCCATGGGCTTGCAAGAGTTTGCTTGCATGCAAACAGCAAATGCAGCCCATATCAACTCTCAAAACCCCCCAACCACCACCCCATCTAGAGATGGCAGCAGCATCACTGCCTGGCCCGAACCTGAAGGCGAGGTGGCCGAAGATTAGTGAAAGCAAACAAAGCTTGCGGGACCCCTACCACCAAGAGGAATAGAAACGCAGTGCACCTGGCAGAAACGGAAGTTCCGGAGGGGAAGCTCGTCCTACCACCATCCACTGCTAGGACTCTCTGTCAACCCTGCTCTTCCCTATGAGCCAACAACAGCTGGCCACACAGCCCGCCTCAGCACAAGTCGTGCTAAGGTTCTCTACCACACAGCCACAGTCCTTCTCAGTACTCTCCTAGTCATCTACCAGTTCTTCCACCGACGCCTTCCCTAACACAGCAGTTCAAGTGTCGTCACTACCCCAAAACTTGCTGCCAATCATCACCACATCTGACACATACACAACACGTGGTGATCCGGGTCCATTCAGGATTACAAGCCACATTTAGTGTCCAGACCACAACTACTTAATTGTCAGCTCTCATCTGGTCTTCACACTATGCTCCTCAAGCTGACAGGCACCTTCACCTGCTTTGCTCTTGTACAAAGTCCGTTGAACGCATAGTGCGTGTACAGGTAGGAGGTAGTACGGGTCACCGTGTCTCCATTCTCATGGGAATAAAACACATAAGTATAGCTAACTACTGCGTTTCCTTGCTCTGTAAGTGAACATGTGCCTTTTCCCCAACCTGGTAAGTGTCACTCGCCAACTAAGTTAGCAAACCCATTCCCTCCAGATTGTATAAACTCACCGGAGGTGGTGCTAGACCTGACGAGGATTGACCCAGATACTTCTGGAGTACACTTTAGCTAGGGGTTTGTTGCCTGTCTCTATCTACAGGATGAATAATGGCAACTTTCCTGTCCATGACGTTCGTTCACCGACGAGGGAGCATGAGGAATGCCTAGAGGACAGCTACTAGTCCCCACAAGCCGCCTGGCAATCAGTGGAGCCTCACTCCGCTACCCTCCCAGCCAACTTGCTTGTCCTCATAGTAAAGAGTTCCTGGAGCTGCTCACCCCAGAGGACACCAGCAAGGCACCAGCACCAGCCGACCGTGCCCGCCAGACGGTCGGCACCCATGTAACAGCAGAGCCAGCCTGCTCAGCCGTCCGCTCCAGCCGGAGCTGAAGTCTACCAGCCAGGGCCAGTGTCTGCCACAAGGGAGCGGCACCAGTAGTAAGATAGCCCGTGCACCCATGTCCAACACCCACAAGCATCACCTCACCTTCACAGACTTTGTAATATGTAGATGCCTACACATCCTTCATATAAGGAGTCAACGCGATGCCGACGAGTCATTCTACAGACGTCTTAGCAGTAGAGTCCGCCCCCGTCCCGCACAGCTGACCTAGTACAAAATTTATAACTTCCCCACTCTTGCCATGGCGTCCTTCTCCCTAGGCTGTCACGCGTCAGTCATTGCTTTTCCTGTTGTCTGATTCAGGGTTCTTGTTTGTACAATATCATTTCTGACCCAGTGTGGCTTTGTAACTGCTGAGTGGTGAAGCACCTGTGTGTCGTCCTGCTCTGCTGTGCTCTCGGCAAAGCCGGTCAGCTGTGGTGGTCGAAGTGAGCCGGCAGGCACACAGCCTACATCTCGCAGACATGCCAACTCAGTGTAAGTCAGCTGAGCTGACGACCACATTAGTTGTTATTTCAGAAAATAACCAGTACATCATCACACTGAATATGTTTCTATCACTAACCTGTCCCTGTGCATGTCATGGCATGTGGTACAGTCAGCCTTGCACTATATGTTAAAATGAAGATGTATATTCCCAATGATATGGGTGCAAAACTTTCACTGAGCTTTAGTAACACACCTACAGAGGGAGAGCACTCGAGAGTTGTGGTCTCTGCTACAGCTGACTGACATGTCACAAGACAAGTTTGAAGTTTGTTACAATATTACATTTTAAAACAATATGCTTCTCTGGTATTTAATTTATGTACATTTTAGTCATGGTGACACGTAGACTACCAATAATATACAGTATATGTAAAACATGAGACGCACATGTACTCACAGTCTAGTAGGTACGTGTCAACATGCACACACACAAAAAGGACAACACATTGTACAAGCAGTTGCGTAGTCGCAACATTTTGCTGGCCACCATATTGCAGTGCCCTACAACCCATTGTCCAACGTAGCTGGCCACCATATTGCAGTGCCCTACAACCCATTGTCCAACGTAGCTGGCCACCATATTGCAGTGCCCTACAACCCATTGTCCAACGTAGCTGGCCACCATATTGCAGTGCCCTACAACCCATTGTCCAACGTAGCTGGCCACCATATTGCAGTGCCCTACAACCCATTGTCCAACGTAGCTGGCCACCATATTGCAGTGCCCTACAACCCATTGTCCAACGTAGCTGGCCACCATATTGCAGTGCCCTACAACTCATTGTCCAATGTAGCTGGCCAAGCCAGAGAAACTTTGTAACCATGCATCTGTGTGAAAAATGTGTCGTTTTTATTGTGTGTGTGTCTGCTGAGAAGTACATACTGACTGTGAGTGCTTGTGTTTATGTCCTTTTAAATATTATGTATCTACATTTTCAAAGTTTTAGCACTACTTCCTAACATACACACACTTATATTTCATACTAAATAATAATAATATCAGTTAAAAAATTATGAACAGAACTTATGTTACAAAAAAATGTACTATTATATATACATTTAACTTGCACACAACATAACATAGCATAGGCGTATAAAGCTCAGAATTAAACAACAAAGCTAAAAGTAAAGGTAAAAATTAAATATCATTACCTGATTTAAGCTACTACTTTAAAATCAGGATCATAATATTTACCTTGAAATGTCTGTGTGCTCACTCATACAGTACAACATAAATACACACACAGTTTGGAACTCAATAATAGCACTGCTGAAAAAATAATGAAAACTTCACAGCTATGTACACCACAATAATTTGTAAAATAAAAAATTAAAAGACCTGAGGAATAATTATTTACACAATAATGTGCTTGAGAAGACAAATACTCTATATAAAAAAAATGTATTTACAGAAACTTGTAGTACGAGACATGGTACCTTGAAGAAGAGTGTAACACTACAAAGAAGGAGAATGTACAAAGTTTGGACAAGAGGAGGCCACAAGTAAATACAGCGATACAACTGGCTGTTGCTACATGGAAATGAGACAGTAGCTAATTGGGAGACACAAGGTCATCACTAGAGACGTGCAAGCAAGGAAACTAAAACAGCATCACCTTCGTGCTGTCCCAATTCTGTATTTCAAATTCTCGATTCCATGACAGTTGCAACATGAAGAACACTCCTCATAGTACTTTTGGACATCAGAAGCAGTGACTGCAACAACTTTACTCGACGCAGAGACATGTCCCCTCCCCACTCCATCCTGCCATAAGTGGCTCCTGTCGGCTTCAGATCTTCCAGTTCTGTGTACTGCCCTCTGCTTGCCTCTCACCGCAGCCACACCCACAATTAAGTTGAAAAACATACGTTCAATAACAACCTCTCTGATTACAAAAATCAGCTTGTACCAGCATACAAAGATAACCTGTTATGTCAGAGTTAATAGTTTCTTTGAAACACATAGTTCCATTTTGCACCAGCTAGTTTCAGGCTTCCATGTCTGATCTTATGGTGACTGCAACCTGTACTGCCGAATGTAAGGAAGTGTACCCTCATGTCACTCAATATGAGCTATGTGTGGAAGTGTCTTGCCTGTCCACTATGTCACTTGCCACCACACATGAACACTCCTCGCAAGCGCTCACTTGCAACTGAACATGGATGTCTTTTCCCAGCCTTCATATCAAGAGGCCTCCACCCTTCTCACTGCCACACATATGTGCATGCACATATAGTCCATTCACGCTTTCTTCGGCCTTTTGGAATCGAACCTTTGAAAAATCACCCTAGGCGTATTATGTCAACCTGTTTTTCCAATAACTTGTTTTCCACAAATATTTAACATTATGATTAACTTTAGAGTACTGTATTATTGAATAAATAATACTTTACCTTAGTATCTTATATAACTGTACTATTTATTTCGTATTAAATACGAATTAACAACAGCAAGAGCAGCGATGTGTTGGCAATGGCCGATAAGAAATAGTTCACAGTTACAATATTTTTTAACCTCGTTTTATGTATACTATTTGTAAGTTAAATGTTACCAATTGATATATTTGTATTGTTAGGTAGCAATGACGGAAACACATTTCATTGCTGCAGTTTAAAATATCCGCGCAAATTCCCGTCTGTACGCTGGTGTTTTTTTTCCGTCCAGAATAAAGGTTCAATAAACGAAGCGGAGCGTGTCTCTCTCATTCTTTCTGTCTCTCTTCTCTCTATCGGGAAGATCATACCACCTGTGTAGGAAAGGTATACATTTTATTATTTCTAATTTCAGCACATCTCATACTAATTACAGTAACAGTAATGATGTCTGAGATTGCAATTTACAACTGAAACGAGATTTTATTGTTCAAATACCTATATATGTTATTTAGATGCAACGACATATTTTAGATGCGATGGCGCGACACAGCTCGTCGCACGATACTTACAAATCCAGCAGGTTGGCAGACGTGGTGTGGAAAGTGTTCCCAATATGGTGGCGGTAGGCGACATAAAATAACACTGCGTTTTACTCAATGAAGTGTCACGTTTGTACTCATGTTTTTGAAACATCCTACGGAAGTTACAATGTTGTGATAAATATGTGTTTCCACGGCAGAGTGAAATGAGTTGTGATTGTAACGTATGAGAGGGAGTGGTATCTGCGCTGTAAACGCCGGCCAGGTGTGTGTGCGAAATATGTGTGAAATTTATACGTTTTAACAATGAACCGATGTTATTACGAAGTTAACTATCTACATTCACGTATGTTTATCACAACGTTGTACCTTTGCGCTAGGTATTTGAAAAAACAGTTGTGTAACGAGCTTACATTTCTGTGATTTGAATGTCTGCAACAAACCCTACAAAATGCTAAGCCTAACCAGACAAATTTAAATAAATAATCAAATAAACCTACAAACCAATAAGTACCAATGCATATAAAAATTAGCTGAATAAATGTTACGGTAAGCCTATGTGTTTGTATGTTCACCACTATCTTTTACGTTTGTCGATGTACAATAAATAAGCGACACGAGTTGCATGCTTCTAATTTACTGTGTCGTTTCGTTGGGCTGGTTGTCCCTTCCTTTTAATTTTTATTCCAAATACATAACTAACTACAGGTTAAACTTTATTGTTGTTTATACCACAGTTGTAACAAACACCGTCGTCGCAAAATATTATGTGTAACGTGCTATATCGTGCGTAACAAATAGTTATAAAGCTGACCTAAATATTGTTATAGGCCTACATTGTGAACATTCGTAGGAAATGGTTTCTGCAATATTACATAATTCTTTGAACAGTTATAAACAGCAACCAATGCATTTGACAGTTATAACAGTAGGAGTCACATGGCAGTGTTTATGTTTACATGTAGAGGAAGGATACATAATCAGTAATCAAAAGTAGAAATTTAGCAGGACTTCAGAAAAGGCAGAAGTTATCGTGAATCAACTATACACACACGTGCATGCACATTCGCACACAATGTATTGCCCACTGCACCTATCAAGATCACTGTTGCAGCTGTATTCAGTTATTACCACACAGTTGGTACATGTTCTTAAAATCCATTAATTCTGAAGTATTATCATACATCATTCTCAATTTGTTCAAAACTAATCTTATATTCATGAATAAAGATTTACTGTTGCTGTGTTGAAAGCTGCTCAAACCTTATTTATACTCCTGAATTCTACTCCATTAAAGTGACAAAACTATGCCCAAATTAGAATTCAAAAGATAACTGTTGTTTGACAAACAATTTATTATAACTATACATCTGCATGCAGATGTACACATGTATATGTGCACATATCTAACACGATGAATAATTTCAAATACATTCTCTTAGTGATCTATAGCTTTGAAGGTTAATTTTTGATGGTTGGATTTAGTGAATGAAGACTGTTCTCTAAGGACACTAGTGCAGATCTAGGCAGTCGTAAATAACATCATGTTCTAGTGTGCGTAGGCTCTAGGTATGAAGGATGGTGGAGGGGGTGGGCGACCCAGAACTAAGGCGGTGACAGGCTGCAGGAAACATCACAATGGATTCGGAAAACTCGCTGTTCTACTGAGTGAAGTGAAACTGCTTGTGAATCCACCTGTAATATACAGCTGATGATGACTGCAAACTTTCACGTAAATGTAGTTTCAGAAGAAATAAGTTGCTCACAGCATGAAGTGAAGTTGAATCGAGTAGATTATAGTAAACTGGAGTAGAATGGAGTGAATTAAAGTGGAGTATGAAGTATAATAAAGTGAAATAGAATAGAGTGGAGTGGAGTGAAAATTACTAACGTGGGGTAGATTAAAGTAGAGTAAAGTGGAGTAGGATAGAGTGATGTACAGTTTAGTAGAGTAAAATGGAGTAAAGTGCGGTAAGTATAGTAGATTAAAATGGAGTCGAGTGGCGTAAAAAGAGTAAAGCAGAGTAAAATGGAGTCAGGTGGAGTATAAAACAGTGGAGTAAAGTGGAATAGAGTAAAGTAGAGTATAGCAGAGTAAATTGGAGTAGGGTAGGGTGGAGTAAAGTGGAGAAGAGTGGATTTAAGTTTATTAGAGTAAAATAGATTCAAGTTGGGTAGGGCAAAGTAGAGTAAAATAGAGTAGAGTGGAGTAAAATGAGTAAAGTGGAGTAAGGTGGAGTACAGTCTAGTGGAGTAAAGTGGGGTAGGGTAGAGTGGAGTAACGTAAAGTAGGACAGAGTGGAGTAACATGAAGTAGGGTAGGTGGAGTAACATGCAGTAGGATAGAGTGGAGTATAGTAGATAAAAGTTGAGTAGGGAAGATTGGAATACAGAAGAGTGGAGCAAAGTGGAGCAGAGGGGAAAGGTTTTGGTCAGAGCTCAATAGCAAGGTCTTGAGTGTCGATTACAGTGAAATGAAGTGAAGATGGAGCGCCATTGGAATGCAATGGTGGGAGAAGCGACAGTGCCCCGAGAAAACCCACCAGCCAATAGCTACACACGTCACGTTTCCCAAATGCGAAAATTTGAGCGGCCCCACCAGGAATCAAACGTGGTTCACTTTGGTGGAAAGCGAGAAGTCGCACCACTACACCACTATCACCAACAGGCCATGCAGTTTGCCCATGAACCCAACAACCCAAGATATTGAAATATATGACTGAGATTCAGAGGAGTTACTGCCAGTGAGCGCTGGACAGCTGTAGAGAGACATTCAGATAGTTCACATCTCTTTTATTTATAAATCTGTAAAACTAAATAAACCAGCCTGTACTTACACAAGGCCTGAAGGGCCAAAACTAGGTTGCCAAATGCTAAAACGGGAAAGTATACTCAGTAGATGAGGACACCTGTTGGGCAAGCGCAACCCTGAAGTACTGCGAACTCAGTGTTGAGCGTAAGGGCTTAGCACTGTGACTAACTAGCAGATGAAGCGAAGAGCTTGTAGTTGAAGCATAGGTTGATGTGCGCTCTGGCAGAATAACTGTGTACAACTGAGCCTCGAACTGCGGTCTGCAGCCGGTATACATACACAGAGTCCCAAGGCAACAGAAGGAGATTTCACTGAGGTAGGACAGAGAGTGATGAAGATAGCCAATGATGGCCAAGCACTGGGCTGCTCTTCTCTCCATGCAGCAGCTGGGGAGGTGGTAGGGTGGCCAGCGCCTAAATGGTGGGTAGTAGCCATACAAGTGCAAGTGGCAGTTCCGCAGGATCGCTACCCTCGCATCAACACATTACAGTTGTATATATGGCTAACCGAGCTCGATCGGGGGAGCCATGGCTGCAGTGGAGGCTAGAGAGTCAACAGACATCACTTGCCTCAAAGTAAAGGTAGTGACCTACATGTACATATGTGCTAATAACTTCGATAAAGTTAGAGAATTTTGACAAAAAAAAGCCTTGATTTTACACGTAAAAAAATAGGCAGGTCACATGTTTTGAGTGAGTGTGTGAAGAGATTTGGGTGGCTCTTAACATAGAGGTCTTGAGAACAGATGATGACGAAGCGAGGTGAGTATGGAGTACCGCCGTAATGAAAGGGTGGAGGAAATGGGAGATACCCGAGAAAACCAGCCAACCAGAGGCATCGTCCAGCACGATTCCCACTTGCGAAAATCTGGGCGCAGCCACAATGGGAATCAAACCTGGTTTTCCTAGGTGGCAGGCAAGCAGTCTAACCACTACACCACCGTGACCGCAATCAAATGTTTTGATTACATTTTACCTTGGTGACTATTCAAAGGTAGCTCTATGCAGGATGGAGATTTTCTTCCCCAAGCTAGGTGTGGTGCATTTACATGATATGTTACTCTGTTTCTGCACTGAACCATATACCATCATGAGATTTACTATTTCCATTTTATAAAAATCAAGACAAGGTACACCGATAACCATCAAGGAATCTATAAAATTATGTCAGCTAAAAGAGTGACAGAAATGCAGAGTAGAATGATAAATTGTGAAGTGTTTCACTCTGCAACAACACACTGTGACTGATCGCACGTCTCTAGCAATGACCGTCACTTCCAGAGAGTACCTGCAGGATACGATCCACGTTGGGCAGGTCGTCAAACATGATGGTGTTGCACATTTTAGTGGAGAAGCCGCGTATGAAATTACTTGCAATAAAAACCATTGTGGTGTACAGGCCGATGATTCTGACAACCAATCAGACAAGAAAACATCATTAGAGACGAAGGAAAACGGCACAAGTCACAAAAACAGTGCATTTACCTGGAGGATGCGGTCGACGTTGGGCAAGTCCTCAAACATTATCTTAAATGAGGAGCCGGAAACTATGTCTCGCAGGATTTTGAATGCCACGAGCACAAACGTTGAGTACAAAGCTATAATGCTGGGATGAAGAAACACATGTTAGCACACATGACATGAACACTGCACCATAACATATGCCCTGTGCATAGCACAACCTTACTTGAGACTGAACTCTTGAAAGTCACCTTTGACGTAACTGCTAATGGGAATCTACTATAAAATTTGGCTTCAAAAATAAAACAAAATGAACCACAAAAAAGGAAATTGGGACAAAAATTATACAAACAAATATTTTGTAAACAGATTACATTTAAAATAGCGCAACAAATCGCAGTGACAAGTGGTTCATCCAATTTCCACAACACATATTTCTCTGCCATATTTTCATATATTATTAAAAATAATTTCTAAACCCACATATTTTGGAAAGTATTCTATGTAACACATCATCACTGGAACATAAGCCAGCCCTGAAGCCAGCCAGTATCAGCAAACTCATTGCGGCAGTAACACTGGGCATATCCGAGTTCACCCTCAACTGAAATTCCATTTCAGAATAAACAGAACAAAACAAGGAGTGACTGTAAGCCTTCTACTCTAACAAACATCACAACTACTTGGTTGTCTCAACAAAAATTTCACCTCGCTCTGATTAGAAGAAACATTCATAGCATTGAAACAAAATTTTATGAATTTTAAAATTTTCTATTGTCATCCTAGATTCACATTCAACATTTTCTGTGAGAGTCACAAGTGACAAAGCAGTTAACTGAGCAAGAATGTAGGTTAGTGTCTCCTCACCAACACTGATGTATCAAGACTCACACTGCAGTCAGTGTTGCCAACTCGTGGGATTTTACCTAATACCTAGCGGGTTTGTTGAGCTACAAAATTTGGGAAAGGAAAGAAGGGAATTTTAACATGAGAACATCTGAAATTAGTGAAAAGGACGAAACTGAAAATTTGTTTTGGATTGAAGAGTTTCCCAGAAACATTTTTGATACATATTTAAACCAATGTATAATAAGAGGTTAGTTAAAAATAACTGGTACGGTATGTAATATGTATATGCTGCTAAAATAATTTTGAACTATGAAATTATGAAGGGAGGAGATGGCAGCATTACTCTAAGAGGAGAGATTTACCTAACTTTATGTAAACAGGTTGGCATTTCAGGCTAATAAATGAACAGCACAACTTTTAGAGCAAAGGAAAATCATCTAAAGCTGCATAGGCTTAAACTTGTTTTTAATACATAAACCCAATAGTGTTCAAATATGTTTGCATAGGGAGTGTGCTCAATGTTATGGTCCGGACAAGCCATGCCCATAACATTGGTTAGAGTGGACACGTAGGCACGAGAACACGACACGCCGCTGCAATCAGGTTGAGGTCACAAGCTGAGTGACGTTTAGAAAACAGCATCCTATTTTACAAACGGAGTCAAATATTAAATACCGGAGGAGCCATGAAACGGGGCCTGACGCCAGCCAGCTGCTGCGGGGGTCAAGAGGATTGCGGAAGGGCGTACTGAGGACTGCCGCTACCGAGACGTCACTGCAAGCAGCCTTCGGCCATCAAGACTAAGGTGACAACGTTCCAATAGCTTCAGAGACTTTAGCTATTTATTAATAACGTGGCTTCTAATTAATTGATTAACAGTATCATACGAGGCTCCCCTACTCTAAAACATACTATTGTAAAGTGTTGTAATAAATGTCATTGCTTTGGGTTTTATATTAAGACATTAGAGCTAACCTAGTTGTAACTGGTTACTGCCTGCTCTATCATAGATCTCAGTAAACACCAACGGACTAGCTCAGCGTGAGTTGGAGACTTCGACTACGTAATAATAAAAGTTTGTTGATACCAGGATTGCCAATAAAATAAAAGAAATGAATGTCAAGAGATTTATTGTCATCTCGACAAAACAATTGACACTCACAGCTGACAAACAAAATATAACCAAGACAGAATTGCAGCCTTTACAAAACAAAACTTCTCACTTTGAGAGTTATGAAGATGAGAGAGAATCGTTACTTTTCTCTCACGGGGCCCTATCGACTCCTCGCATCGACGGAAAATAAATTTAAAAGTTATTTGAAATGTCCAAAATACAAGACAAGGTTAAAGTCGCAGGCGCTGGTTGGTGCGAGTAACGTGATCACACGTTGCAGGCTGTCCAGCTGACAAACGATTGTGCTGCGACGAAATGTCGTGATACCCGAGAAAGGTCGTGCTTCCCTATATATTGGTAGAAAGTTTCCTCATTGAAAACATTGTTTTCGAACAGTCAGTCACGTCAGCCAAAGGTGACCTCTGTTATTTTCCTTGTATCATCATGTTGTGCCTTGCAGCATCTGTTACTACTGATGAAATGAGGAAAGAAAAATAATAAATTTGGAAAAACAAAAATATATGAACTACAAACATGTTGTCATTGCCACGATCTTTCACATGAATTACTATCCTTGACTGAAATATAGACAATTGAAATACTTCCTGAATATACCAATTATATATATCTAGCTGCAATGCTACACAGTCTTTAATTCAGGCTACGCCTTCCCAATCTAGTTAGTCATTAACTCCTGGATTGCTGTTTGGTTTGTAACAAAGGTTGAAGCCACAACATTATGTAAGTAAAATGTGAAAATAAGTAGTAATTATAAGCATTTATACGTACTGCTGAGCTTATTCTTGTAATATTAGATGTGAAAAAAATTAAATTAGTCTTAAGTCATCATTTTTGTGTTTTTACTTTGTGGAAAATTCTGTAGTGGCGGTATCGGATATTTTGAGCCTCGAAATAGGATTTTCACCCTATTCTAGTTGGCAACACTGACTGTAGTTCGTTCCATTCAACACAACACTGCACCATAGAGGGCGTAGAGTGAATACAGAGTAGAGAGACTGATCGCACACAACTAGTCTCCGGGTTTACAACTTTGGACTGCCTTTCTGCCAACACGATTATCATATACGACGTGCATAGCATTTAAGGTAAGGAAACTGTTTATGAAATCAATTGTTTTGAACTGTTTTTGTACTCTCTAACCAATTTTTAATGAAATTTAATTTAACTCAAACTGGCGAAAGTATATTAGCATACAAAAGTGTTTGGTTTCCAAAAATTAAGATATAAACCAAAATATTCATTATTGTTGACCATGTGACTGACAGTTGTGTTGGGTTGGGATAGGTCGATGTTGGGTAAATGTATAGGAGATGAATAATCTGTCTACCTCATCTTTAGTCTATGAACTGCACACACTACTGTTCCTGCTATCAGTTATACCATTGAGTTTCATACTTCATGTCCACAGTTCTTTACAAAACACAAAGTAATAGCATTTGCCCATATTAATGTATGTATAATACGATTTTTACAAATTTTGGGATCTCAAAAATTACTACTTGTCTTATATAAAAATTCACAAGTTTTTGGTACCAACCTAAAAATTGATTGAAAGTTAAGTTGTAAATTATCAAGTTATGATACTAATATTAAAGGGGTTGCGTTTATTTCAATAAAATATAATAAAACATTTCCACAATTTCACATAAAAATGCTTATTTTATGTTACAAAATGGCAGCTTGAAATGCCGTCTACCGTGTAAAAAACTGCTACATACAGTAAGTCTCGTCTACAACAAACTTGACACTAAACATTAACTAATAAACATTACTATTCGGAAACCGGCACGTCTACAATTGATGTTAATACGTATAAAAATAAAACGGAAGTGGGCATATACATACAAATATTTTAAATTCTGTTTGTAATTTAAAAAATCCCTTTGGTAATGGATTCTGCAGATTATATAGTTACACTAAATTATACATCTGTATTGTTTTCATTTGTCTGTGACGTTAAGAAATCTGAACGGCTGGCATTAAACATAGAATGTAACCAGAGCCATTACTCTCTACATATTCACGACTAATTGTAACGTGTTATGGTAGCTCAACGCAATTGTACCCATATCTGTAGCACATCTTTTGCCACAACTGTAATATTTGTCCATTTTTTTTTTTATGAAAGTTTAATAAAAACACTAATTTGTAAATAAATGTACATTACCCGTAAAATTTTCTGTACAAAAAGATATTCACATAATAGGTGTAGATTACCAATGAACAAACATATTTATGTGTATGTATTTTTAGGCTCATTCTACAATACATGAAGGCCAGAAACATGTAAACACAACGAGTGCACAAATTGTGAAAAATTTTAGCTACCTATTTTACAATACAAAGAATCATAAAGTTTTGCACCTTACAAAATCAAAAATACTCAGCGGTTGCAAATTACAGAAATAGGTTTTTTGATGTACACAATATACATTTAATACGTATTTATAGAGTGATTAACACTGCGTAAATACTACTGCCAAACCATGCATTTGTGTTAAAAAATAAAATAAAATAAAAATAATGATAGCAGCGGTAAATCCATGCACTTATTGCATTGCACACCACAATGGCCATGAAAATGAATATCAATGAACTAAATATGTACTCTATTCCTATTGGCTACACAAATTCATTGCCATGGAAGAGCTGGAAGTTACACGTATCCATAAGCATGTGTCTCATTGTACTCTCTGTCTCATATAACTTGGCAAGATTATGACAGTCAGTAAGTGGCAACTTGACGTATACGAAATAAACAATGTGCCATTTAAAAATTCTATATCAGCTGATGCATGAACTAATGAAAATTAATATTACATTGGCTATTCTGACTGCACCGCCAACACACATCAGATACGCAGAAAATACGTTGATAAGAAACGAGTTCCTAGATGAATTAATACATTTATTTTACGTGACAACTGATGCATGCCAACATGCTGCGCAGAGCACATGCACTCTCTACAGGTGACTTTGCCCCATTTCGAGCCAATGAGAGCTCGGGGCAAATCAGAAACTGTGGCGAAGTAATTTCACATACCGAGCAAAGAGACTCCACACGTTGGACAGCCGCGTATGTAAAAGTGATTAACGCGATT
The DNA here is from genome assembly GCA_029891345.1 of Dryococelus australis. NCBI lineage: Eukaryota > Metazoa > Arthropoda > Insecta > Phasmatodea > Phasmatidae > Dryococelus > Dryococelus australis. The sequence goes on from CM056998.1 coordinate 203,942,205, forward strand.
AATTATGAAATGTACGGCCGCCCAGAACCCAGCATGTAATTGCCACCCTTGTGAATAAATAAAATATTTTTGACGGACCACACTACCCTACATTTAGCTGTGGAAGAAGTTCCTGCAACAATATGAGATAGCAGCACCTCTGTTGCCCTGTGATGTCGTCACATCCTGCTAGCCTCAGGACGAGGTGTTTAAATTTGTCGTCGCCTCCACGCAGAGAGATAAGAAATGAGCAGCGACATCGCAACTATGATAAACCTACCCCTATGCTGGAAGGCTACTCTACCCCACACCCCTGGAAGATCGCTGACCACGGTGTTTTTCACTATATAAGGAAGTCAGAGAGCACCCCCAGGCAGACACACCATGCTCACCGGCCACATAGGTCAGTGAGCACTCCCTGGTCTGCGGAAGACCTCTCTCTCCTCTCCTGAGTCTGCGACATGGCTCAACCTCTCTAGAAGCCTGCAACATGGTTTCAAACCACCTCTGCAGACTGTGAAGACTGCACCATCCTTGCAGCTTGAAGGAGGCCCGTCCACAATTGCACCAGCCGACCGTAAGGGCGGCTTAACTCCAGAGGTAAACCCGACGTCCTTTACCCTGTAACCTTTACCCCAGTCAACTTCCATGATTCAGCGGTAACAGGTTGTCGCGACATAATTGACCATTCTGGATAATCCCCATAAATTTGGAGAGGCTGTAAAGAGTGTACTTTATGTAGATTTTAAAATCATTATTTTTGTCATGTGCACCTTCGCCTGTTTACTTGCGTAATCTACTTGTTTAGCTAGTTTATACCTTAACCGCGACTTTCCCAATTTCCTTATAATGTAATAAATTTTACGTGAACTTAAAGTATTTGCCTACCGTCATTTTAACGTTAATTCCTGAATCATTAGTATCTTTATATATATTTTTGTTGTGTGTCAGCAAAACATGTAACAGGTGTAATAGCTAAACCCCGCTGAAGACTAGCCATGAGGTGCACTGAACTCTACAGGAGACGGAGCTTGCAGAAAGCCTTAGTCAGAGCAAGACACGCCACTGCTCCTGGGTTTCCGGTGTTCCCGCACCTACCTTCAGTGATGTCCCAATATCGGACTGCACATCTACACGTCAGGGTCTTGGGTGTGACTGCACAAGTCACGCCCCCTGGACTGCACGTCTGCAGAAGTGTCAGGGGATAGTACAGAAGGTGGAACTAAGTGCCACCAACGACGTAGAAAACGCAATGCCTTATAAAGGGCTTTAAATTCCAACCCCACTAACGAAGCCACGAGCGAGGATGAACCTCCTTGTCCGGAACATGAGTTCATTCCTAAGCCGAATATAACCCTTTGTCCCTTTGATCACTGGTCGCCCTTAAATAAGTATTTAGGTGCCTGTAGGCCGGGATACGAACCAGAGGGAACTGACCTTACTCAGCCGGAGCCCTCGCCACCAGTAGCAAGTGTTATTCCAACCCACGTAGTCCCTCCGAAGGACGAACCGAATACGTGCTCCATTAAGTTGGCTTCAGGGAAGATGGTCTGGGTTCGACTCCTGCCGAAGGCAGTCCCCAAGCCCCACGTAGTATCGTCCCCTACGAATTACGTTCCCGCACGTCAGCCTATATGGACCATACAAATAGCCGCAATCTCCCCAGCCAGATCATTAACCCCCACCCACACGTACATATAGACCTCCCTCACCCCACATACATCCCGGGACAACTGACATCCCGCCTCTTGGAAATCTTAGTTGTGAGGAAGATTGAACTCCGTGGTTGGGAAACAATCTCATTTCACCTCACTCTGGGGTGAGACTCCCCTCTCTTACAACGGTATCATCCCACTAAGTGGCCTTTCCCAGCATCCACCACGACCCCCCGGGCCAGTGTAAACTCGAATCCACCGTGGTAGGACCACTAGAGAAACTCGGAAAGGTAGTCAGCCCCTTAACCAATATCCCTCGAGATAGGAGTGCGCGTCATAAAAAAACCAGCTGTTATTCATGTTACAAACTAATCTCCATGCTGAAGTAGTAATATATAGGTGTTCAAAATGAAATGTACATTAAAACGGTCCATATTTAAAATGAAAAGCAACTTTAAACATTGGAAGTCCTTTTTACATTGTACCCCTACTCACCACACCTTCCATACATGCTTGATATTAATTCCAGAAGCCTATAGAAATATAGTAAGTTAATGTTGAATTATTTTTTTCAAATAATTTGAGGAAATATATTTTAAACTCTTGTCGTTTTGAGCCAGTAATAAGGGAAAAGTAAACTTTTACAAAGATGGAATCAAGAGGCAGGCCAAGTGCTGCTATCTGTTGAGGAACACACTCGACTCACAACACTCCCCGACACATCATCTGTTACAACACTGCCCTTCCACGCTATCTGTTTGTCAGTTCTCGAACCACAACCAGCCAGAATAAAATATAGTTTTCTTGTGTAAAATAACAAATGTACAAACAGATACCAAAGGTTTAATTTGTCCACAAGTTATGTATAATTTTTTTAGTAACATATGTATATCCTAGTACAGTGATTTTGATTACAACATATTTCTATTGGGCCGTAATCATTTTTGCTATGCTTACCTCCATTACATGCCAAGTTCTGCTCTCGTAAACCCATATTTTTGCTATGCTTACCTCCATTACATGCCAAGTTCTGCTCTCGTAAACCCATATTTTTGCTATGCTTACCTCCATTACATGCCAAGTTCTGCTCTCGTAAACCCATATTTTTGCTATGCTTACCTCCATTACATGCCAAGTTCTCCTCTCGTAAACCCATATTTTTGCTATGCTTACCTCCATTACATGCCAAGTTCTGCTCTCGTAAACCCATATTTTTGCTATGCTTACCTCCATTACATGCCAAGTTCTGCTCTCGTAAACCCATATTTTTGCTATGCTTACCTCCATTACATGCCAAGTTCTCCTCTCGTAAACCCATATTTTTGCTATGCTTACCTCCATTACATGCCAAGTTCTGCTCTCGTAAACCCATATTTTTTGTTGTTTTCATGTTGTTACTATACTGCATAAAAAATGAAGAAAGTGGGATGCACGTAAGTAGTTTTGAAGTAATTCTTACATACCACTCAACATAATCTGATTCTGTACAACTTGTTTGCCAAATTTGATACGAATTGGTGAATTCTTTCCTGATAAAAACTTAATTTTATTCACATGGTACTATCTCACAAAATGGCAGACAAAAGTAGTTATTTGTTGGTATATGTTATGCTTGTAATATAAACTTTCAGTACACAAAATTTGGTCAAAATTGGTTAAACGGTATGGCAGGTATACTAAATATATTTAAATCATTTATATGGCCATCATTTTGAAAGTAAGAAACTAATCAGGTGGTAAAGTGGCGAGACTGCAAACCGCAATGTTAAGGCATGGCCGGAAGACTGGCCATTTGCTGAACGTCTGGAGATCACAGGAATGTGCTGCAAACTAACGAGGCGAGGATGTAAAGTAATATGTGATGCGGCTCGGACACCGGCCAATAACAGAGCAAGCTTGTGTCCAACCAGTGGTAAGTGAGGCATTACATGGCAGCAGGGTGAGAGATAGCATGTGGGAGTGTGAGTGTTAACACTCTGCACAACCAAGCGGCACAATAGCTGCTAGCTCCCGTAGAGCATGTGTCACTACTACACAGGTACATGCTGGTTGCTGAACAAATGCCTCTTCAATCGAACCCAATTCTGTATAACGGCTTACGGTTATCGCTACTTGTGGCATGTTAATTATAACTAGTGGTTTCTGTTACCAATAATACATCATTGCAGGACCAGACGTCGCATTTCCCCGAATAAATAATGTAAGATTTAGCTCCTATGTGCCCACTGTAAGCACACAGATGCTGTGTGCCTAGCTAGGTGCTGAACTTCCATTATAGGCTGTTCACAATACAATGAGCACTTTTGAGGCCCTGTTACTTTTTTTTCGTATCAGCAATTTTTTTTCCTTCCATCACATTTAAAAATAAATATTACCATGTAAGTAATAAATATGGATGGGCTGATACCACATATTGCCAATACAAAGATGCAGATTCTCAGCTGCCGATGCTGCAGATTACAGTGATGCAGATACCAGTTTTGATGAGCACAATCATAATTCCCAATTCACAATATTTGGAAATACTTTTTTATTACTTAAATTTAAGTCTTCAGTTTTGTGAACACGTTTAGCACATTGTACTGGGTGTCTACAGCATAGAAATAAAATACAACATTAATTTTAGTAACAAATGATAAGAGAGACAATTTAACTGTGCAAATAAGCGACTTAACAGTTGAGCAAAAACTGTTACCAGGCAATACAGCATTCATTACAAACTAAGTTCCTTAATGACAACCTTCAAAACTTCAGGCACTCTGACGCGGACTTGTATTTTAGATCTGAGAAATTACGTACATACCCTCAAAATATATGTTTGTTTAAACCAACAGCTTAAATATATAATTAAAAAGAACTAATTTACATGATTGAAATCAATTCACTTGAAATTGAGCAAAAGTTTATTCTTATTTATACTAATATTTTCACCGTGTCTTCTTTCGTCGGCCGTGCCATACTCAATCCCTTGGTTAAAATGACAACAGATTTATCCACGACAATTTTTGCCAATTATTACTTGCCGAGTCTTATTCATACCTTTAACATTCTAACCAAAATTGCAGCAGACAGTTTCCAATAAGAACTACGTCCGTCAAATTACCACCACAGTTATAACCTTTAACTTTCCATTTACAATAACAACACCGCAGATAGTTGAATACTGTGTCAGAGTGTGCAATTAATTTTCACTGTCGCCAAATCACAAATGCAATAACGCATAAGAAGAATAAGAATACAGGTTGCTATCTCATTGTTGCCGATCTACGAATGCAGTAAAAACGTAAGAGAAAACAAAAAACTCTTGCGGGATGTAATCAATACTATTGGTAGCACCAGTTATTGATTATCTGTATTGTTTTGCATACATGTAGTGTCCAGAAATGAATGATGCACACAATCTTTGATGAATGCACCAACAGGAAATATGGTAAAACGTAAACAACTGGAACAAATCATTGAAAAACAATTGTTCTGAATATATTTTGTGTTTAGGACAGCATATCTAATTCATGGATGTGGTAAATTAATGCTTCATGAGATTTAGTATGCTGGTTTAGTTAACATTGTGTTAAATAAATTAGTGCTACTAATTGGTGAATAATAAACTGCCAAAATGTTCAGATGCCGGAGATGGCGATGGTCGTAGTATCAGCCGGTTAATTGGCATCGGCCAACCCTAGTAATAAACACAGTGTATATATTTCACCAGACTTTAAAGTTAATGTCTACGGCTACAATAAAATAAATTTTTTGACTAAATTCCAAATTACATGCCTTCAAAAAGTGCTCACTTTACAGTGAATAGCGTATAGTATATTTTGACAGGTTAATACGTTCTGGCCCGTCATTACAACAATGCTGCTTGCATCAGTCTGACGACATGTTCTTGAAACACTACAAGCTCCCTGTCTACATGTTGGTGCTAGGAGCATGTACATGTAGACATGGAAGTAGCAAGTGACGGAGGTTGGAGACTCACCCTCCTCCGGAGATGAAACTCAGGCTCTTGGGGAAGGCCTTCTCGTTGAAGGTGTAGATGATGATGTGTTGGCAGTCATCGCTGAAGTAAGGAAGTTTCTGCAGCATCTCTGGCTGCGGATCAGCACAGCCATCCTCCTTCAGCTCCCACCAGAACTCCAGGCTGCCCTCATCCTTGTACAGCCGAATGGACAGGTTGCGGTATGCTACCTCATCCCCATCTGCACACAGTTACAAGCTTCATTATTTACACTTAGCACAGTACCATAGTCCATTCATAGTGTCATTTCCAATATTTCTACCAAAGTGCATGTTGCTTGTTTTCCAACAAATAAGACAGTCATCCAAATACATAGAAAAATTTTTTCTAAATGATGGCTTATGCAGCCAGTATAAAAGAAAGTGCGATAACAATTGCTTAGGGCCAACTCCATAATTTCAGTGGGTTTTTTAATTTATAATATACATGCATACTTAATGTATTTTGATAATTTTACTAACCCAAATTATAATGTAAAATGTTATTTTCAAGGAGCAATTTTATATATATATATATATATATATATATATTTTTTTTTATTTCAGTAACGCAGAGGTTTGTTAGTGCTGACCCGATATACACATTTTTTAGACACTGGTACGAACCGATACTTCCTTGCCAATACAGTCTATATCCAATACAGATACAATGGACATATAAGTAATGAACTGAAAGACTTCTACTAGCACTGAAAATATTTTGGAAAATTAATGGAAATCTGTGCTAAAGTCATTGTCACACAATTTCAATCAATTTCAGTTAAATTCTTCAAAATAGGTAAATAAAAGCAGCACTCAAAATATACTTTAGTAATATATTTCTGATCTTAAGTCAGGGCAACTTAAACAATTCTTGATTTGAACTTATAAAATAAAAAATATTAAATCTACAAGGTTGAGTACCACATTTCACAGCATAATTCAACTTGGTTTATATTCAGAAAATTAAAAATTATTGATATGTATAGTTTTTAAATTCAGCACACCCTTATTTTACTGAAAGTAAAATTGAAGCACTGCCAGTCTCTAGGTAATGAATGTCTGATTTCATATTGCTTTTATAAGATTTTAAATACTGAAATGACACGGTAGAGTTGCAGTGTGACATCTGCAACGCTGATAACTCAGCGACCCACAAAACAGGCTGTAAATGATGATCTCTTACAGCGCCTGTCACAGCAGATGGCAGTGGGGTGAGAGTGGCATCTCACTCTCTCCCTCACACTTCCCGTAGATTATTATGTGACTGCAGGGTAGCTTCTCCCCCCTTGCCCTTCAACGTTGTTAAGTGACAGCCTGTCAGTTTAGTTCTTAGAATAAGAACGGCAACTGCTGCCTCAGAACAGCAGCAGTTGAGCCTGTTTTACTCCAAAGTCCCCACCATATTACCATCTGGTGATATGGCCAAAAATAAATGAAAATATCCGTCTCAAGAAATTTGGTTCAGATCAGTTCTGTTACCGTCAAATCAGCTGATAGTTAATATCGGGTATCGGTATTGTATCAGCTCAGCTCTAGTTTGTGACCGTTTCATTTAGTAACAGTGGAAAGACAATTGTGCATCCCCTTTGCTGTTGCTATTTTGACATGCTAGGTATGGCTCCTCAGGGCTTGGAAGAGTACAGGCTGACTACGTGCGTGTTATTGGTTCACCAATAAATCAGATCTATTCCAACTTGGCTTATGATCTCTCAGCACACTTTTGCTTCATGCATTCTATTCCTGCAGTCATTCCTTTTTGCCTACATTCCTCCATGAGTAGGCATACACTACCCTCCCCCTTCACGCAATTAATAGAAAGCATTCCACTCTGTGTTAATGGCTGGGATATGGTAGTAATCTCACCTTGTTAGCCAACACCAGAAAGTAAAGCATAGCTGTTGTCGTAACTTTCTGCAGGGTTCTTGGCATGCTGGCAGTAATACCATCCTACCTGAGTACTTTTAGAAAGCTGGCAGTAGTGCTTAGTAGGGAAGTGCTTGTGAACCTAGCCTTGGAGACTAGGAGTTCCTGTCTTTGCCTCACCCGCTCCGACAACCTTGGGGTAAGAAGACACTTGTGTGAGCACTGCATCACGAGACAAGTCACTACCCCTTGGGAGGCCACCCAGTACCTCCTCTCCTTTGAGAAACAACGTCAATTTTACACAAAGGCTGTGACAAACCCTACTGGGTACCTGCTAGAACATCTCTCTTACTGTCTCCTCCATATGTAGCATCTTCAAGCTGGATGGTGCAGCCACGGAAGCTGCAGGGTCCAAGCTGAATGCCCATGCTAGTACACAGGCGAGCAGTTCAATAAGATGCCCAAGCAACACTTTAGTTATCTTCCCTGCTCTCAAGGGCAGAACCAGTAGACGCACCCCAACTTCCCACTACAGGGTGGCGTCAAAGTCCTCAGTAACTTCGTCACAAGAGCAGACAACAACGAGAACTTCTGCCAGAACTGCTCCTTGGAGAATGTGACAGGCCATGCAAACAAGACATGTTTGGCGTGGGCTCACTTAATGGTTATTGTCTCCTTACCTTTGCATTTAGGACAAAACAATGAGATGAAATGAGACAAGGGAAATAAAATATGTACTAGTAATGTACTGAATGGTCCTCAAACTGCCTCTTTGCACATTTCCCTTATTAGCACTGTGTTCAGCAACTACAAACTACAGCACTCCGCAATTCAGCCACCTACATCTGACATGTGAAGGAGGCCAACAAAAGGGAAACCAAATTAGCAGTTCAACTAAGTGTTCTATTTGTTTCAGTTCCAAACTTTGTTTTCCGCCACCATTTTATAAGCATGGCGGTCTATGATAAAGTAGGGATCTGAACCAATCAACTCAAGAACAGAGAATCACCTCAAGTTATAAGGCAAGATTCCATACAGCAGTAAATTTTAGTTATTGATGAGAACAAATTGGTTCTATCACTTGCCAAGACAACTGGAGGTAGGATCAGTACGTGGCAAGCTCTACAGAGGTTAGTATCTTAGGAAGATGTGGAGGTGTGCGAAGTGATGTCCCTTCCAGATCTGCTAAGGCAGAACAATGAAGCAGCTCTGAGCTAATGGTGCTCGTGGCTCCTCAGTCGCAGGCTCTGTGTTCAGGACGATGGAGCCTCGTACTCAAGTGTCATTCACTGTGCTGCCTGGTGACAAGTGGAGTCTGTCCACAACCTGCTAGCACTCCGCCATCTGTGTACATCTGGTGTAAGGTACGAGCACAACAGAGAAACAGAACCCACACTCTCCTTGCAGCCAGGTGTGGTCTGATGGCAAGGCCAACCTTGTGTTGCAGTTGCAAGCTACTGTGCTTACAGGCCACTCTCAACTGTCTTTCGTTAGCAACTGGTAATGGCAAGCTGTTTAAAGGACTGGTGAGACACACATTGAGTGCAAGCTAGCAACAGCAAGGTGTGACTGGACTGGAACATGAGCTAGAAGTAACGTGGGCTCACCTTCGGGGCTTGTGGCCAGCAGCTGTCGGACAGGTTCTGCAGTGTTGCGGTTGGTGACCTTGAGGAACTTAGGCAGGATGGCACGAATAGTGACGGAGCGAGAAGTGTCATTGCCGACCAGCATGTCCACGAGAGCACTGCGCTGGGGGTCGTCTGCCTCCATGATCCACTGGCGGGTCTCTTTGGCAATGCCCGAGTACTCCTGAGTGTTGCTCATCCGAGACACCTGCCAGTCCAGTTTGAACACCAGCGAGTTGCCTGTAAAAGCCCACAGTCCCACTACTGGCTGGCTGGACAGTGTCCGGACAACATGTATGTGTTTCACTGTCACAATAAAACCTTTCAGTCCAGTAACCTGTCATTAATAAACACAATTTTAAAAAATTAAAATAATAATAACTTATTTACTTATAAATAGACAGAATGCAGAAGTACTCATAGGGTGTTACTTGTGAATAGACACACAGAAACCAAAGTCAGTCAATCACATTTTTCATGCAGATGCACGGTCGCGCCAAATGTTGGTGGTTAACCCAGTTTTATCAAGTGGTGAGTAGCGGCACGCTGCCTGCACTCCCAGCCTGAATGTTCTGTACTCATAAATGTTTGAACAAAAATCTTGTGACAAACTCTTTTTACACCATAGACTGTAAAAGTTCAAACTACATTGACAATGTTTGTAAAGAATACTGTGCAGTACACCTTAAACTGCAGGAAATCACAATTACTCGGTGCCCCTTATGATTTCTGAATGGATTGTTATACTGCAGCTGGTACATCCTGTCATGTGTCAATAATAAATATTTCCCACAACAAGTGAATACATATTGTAAATGGTATTTCAGAAAAAGGTAAATTTTTAGTGACATGGCATTACTGTCAACAATTTCACTTAGTAAAGCCAGGTTTGTTCCCGATGCACACAATACGTACACACTGCTTATATTACCATCTTAACTGGGTATAATGAATCCCCCACTGTAACTCCTCCTGCTGCTGCTTTTTGTCAATGTTCACCAGAAAAATATTTGGTACCATTTTATACTCATAAGAACAGTTTCATGGCAGATAAATGTTAACACAAAGAATGCTTAGCTTCCCTTCGCAGATACGTGCATGGCTGCAGCACAGATGGCAGTGCCAGCCACATGACATTGACGGAAATTGCGATAAATAAGGATTTTGTAAAAATTGCAAGACTCGGTTTGTAAGTGCTTCGCAAAATTACTAAAACAAAATTTACACTAAAAAAAAATTTGGTAATTTCAAATTATGATGATATTCTGTGTTTGCACTATCTTTTGTTATCCTGTATTTGCTGGCGTGACACAACAACTCTGCATATAAGACATGTCATAGTTTTGAAGTAACTGAAATTTAAAAAAAAGTTAATTGGGTATTGTAAGATAATTCCCGGTAAAATATTATTTATTTCTTAGCCAGGAAGATAAACATTTAGTTGAAATACTTTTCTTTAAAAAATGTAAGGAAGTGTTTTAAGATGGGTACATAAACTTTAGCGTACGCATGTAGTCCGGCAACATCGCCAGCTGCTGCAGGCCTGGCACTAACTTGGCAATGCCACACTGCAGCTGCAGAGCTTGGCGCTGTGTGCAAGGCAATGTTGCCAACCCTACCAGTTCAGTAGATCTACCAAAACTATTCTTTATCTACTAAAATACGAAATACGTACTGTAAAATGAGGTGAATTGCAACAAAAAGTCGGATAGTAAAAAGATCCTTCATGAGGAGTATATATTTTACTTACGTGGTTTCGCTAATTTACCCTACTCATATACATATATAAAGGGCTCTGTATAAGTAAATTTCATCATGTAAAATCCTTGGTATAGCATTGACAGAATAAAACAAATAAAAATTATTAAATTTTTAAGCGGAAATAACTTTATATGTTGCGTTTATTTCCACATGTCTGATTATATCTTTGGTGATTAATAATGGTTCTCTATGGTATTTTGTAACAAAATTTCCCTAAATGAATCAATTTAGTGGGCTAATTTAATAATTAGAAAAAATATATTTCTAAGGATGCGCAACCTGTCTAAAAGTGGGGTGAATTACAACAGCTGTTTCTTTAGTCTCTGGGCTGTTTGTTGAGTTAGTTTGGCCAAAGGTTATGTCCGATATTATATAATGTTAGTAGTTTTACGTGTAGTGACATAGTAACGATATTAAACATTACAATATAAAAACAATTCACAGGAAGTGTTGTAACGTGCAATGTGTGATATTGACAATAGGCCGGTGTGCAGTATCAGGAAAGCTATTTTGAAATATGATATTGATCACACAGTGCTTTCATGATTCATGAAAAAGAAGAAAAATGGTGAAGCAATATGAAACATTGGAGGACAACAGGTTTTACCTCCAGAAGTAGAGAACCTCATTATCGACTGGTTAGTACAGCACTATTTAGAAAAAAGTGGTCCAATTGTGGACAAGTTTGCAAACAACATGCCACATTATTTTATAACCATGCTCTGTTACCATATTTGTCACTGCCTTTTATTGTGAATATTTCGTGAATTATGTTAATTTTTAATACATACAATTAATTAAAAGTACTATAATATAGTTATAAATGCTGGTGTATTTCACCCTTCCACATGTATAACTAGCAACATTCATTACATTAACATTGTTGTTACAGTTCACCCCAAACAAAAGGTGAATTACAAAATTACAAAAATAATTAATGTACACTAATGCTAATTTTAATTAGTTATGAGTCAAATATATTTAGATACTACCACCCAAGATAAGATTTTAAAAAATTATTTGTTGGCAACATCATCATTTGTTAATACACTACAAGCTGACGAAGTTAAGAAGTGGTGCTATTCACCCCGTTTTACGGTAACAAACACAAACAATCCATAAAGAAGCAGTTGGTATGCTTCAATACTAGGTTAGTAAGAGAAGGCTACTGCAAGCATCCACTTTGTGGTTTTATTTTAGCGATGTTTTGAATTTTGTCCTATGTAGTAAACGAAGATGGAAAGCGCACAGTGACTGCAATGGTGATAGTGAAAAACACAAAACACTTGCCAAAGTGTTCAAATGGAAATAATATGGCAGAAAAACCAACAGATATTAAGGTGGAGTATTAGCTAGGAGCAGTCAGCGATACTGACAAATGTCCACATCTAGCTGCAAGTAGTTCAGCTATCTTCCGTTAGATAGCAGCATAGTCGAAGCAGCTATGGCACCATTTCGTCTGCTGGTGGCGTACGTTCTGGCTGTGAGCTTTGGTGGACTAGGGGGTGGGGGGTGGCTTCTCTAGCTGCCTTTTCCTAATCCGCTCAGACATCTCCGGGCCTATTAGCGAGTGTGGTCAGATAACAGGCCAGCATAGTAAGACGTCCGAGTGATACAGACTCTCCCTTGTGTTCATTGCCAATTCTAAAAGAATAAGCAATCTTTTTCAATATCGCAAATTTTCTACAATTTAAAGTGGGTGGGTGGGTGAGTGAGTGAGTGAGTGAGTGAGTGAGTGAGTGAGTGAGTGAGTGAGTGAGTGAGTGAGTGAGTGAGTGGGTGGGTGAGTGAGTGGGTGTTGTCAGAGCTGTTGTCAATTCAGGCATTTTTAAAACGTCATAAAACTGACCTAAATAATGTTATAGGCCTAAACTGTGAATATTCGTACAAAATTGTTTTTGAAATAGACCTACGATAGAATTTTTTTAAAAATAGTAAACAGTAAACAACACATTTGACAGGTATAAAAGTAGAAGTCACATTTCAATGTTTATGTTTAGGTGCAGCAAAAGTATACGAACACATGTACACACACAATGGCATGTAAATAAACACTGATTTTGACAGATGCTACATGGCAGTCACATGGCAATGTTTGTTTACATTTGGCGGAAGGATACGAAACGGGCCTGCAAGTAGATATTTAGCAGGGCTCCGAATAAGTTGCTTCCAATGGGGAATGGAATATATATATATATATATATATATATATATATATATATATATATATATATATATATATATATATGTATATATATATATATATATATATATATATATATATATATATATATATATATATATATATATATATATATATATATGATGCCAGCTAACAGCCAGCGGTGCTAGAGCCCATGATGGCGCTCACCATGCACATGTCACGTGTCCCACACATGCGCAAAGAGGCTAATAATTTTAAACTCTCACATAAATATTATTTTTCAGTGTAAAATGTGTTTTATTGTATTTGCAGGGTTTAATATGTCTTTAAATGTTTTGAAGTCTGTGTTGCTACTTTGAAATTGTTTGGTTATGAAATTCAAAGTGCCCGCGGCACCGAGATTAAGAATACTCATATTCTGGCATGAATGCCGTCATAAAGAGACACTGAATTAATACGAAAATTCATACAAAAATTATAAAAATGTAAAACAGTATTTAATTCAATTTGTACCATTTTATTTTCTACAATAAAATATTTTACTCGGCGTGCATAGCACTTCCCCTTATGTGAACCCCGTAGGCGGCCATGGTAGGTTCATGCGACGCTTGTCTCTGGACAGTTTGTCGAGGAGAGCTGGCGAGGTAAGACAGTATCATGTGCGCACTACAACTTTTGTTCACTGATTCCGGATTCCATAGTCAATTTAGTTTACCGGTTAACCTTTGCTTGCGTACGTTTTCGCCAGACATTTTCCCCAGCATTATGCTCCCACTTTACTAATTCTTACGCCCTTGTGGCATTTTAACTTAATCGAGGAGAAGGAGGAGAAAGATGTCGGAGAGGTCACGTGACCTGCGTAACTTGAATCAGGCACCATCCGCTTATGTTTATGGCGTTTCATTGTAATTTCTGTATTACTGCTACACACAATTTTAAACACTTTGTATGTATTTTAGGGTATTTTCCATGTTTGAATATTTTACGGCAACATCACGTATAACCACGTGGCTGACTGATGCCAAGTCTTTGTATATGCCATCATTGCATTTTGAGAACTTATTTGTGTAACACTGTATGGGCAATATTTTTATTCAGGGTTTTTGTCAGGGTTCTGTGTAATTTCACATAAATTAATGCTTTTGTACTTGACCACACAGTCATGTTAATGTTTGATTTTACTGCCATCAGGCATCATACAAGCCTGTAACCACTTCAATCGTAGAGAATAATTTTCTCAACAGGAATAATATTTTGTCCTAATTTAATTTGCCGTTTCCATGAAGAAATATTGCAGTTTCACTTGCACCACGTGGTCCGCTACGAACTTCATTCAGCGGCATCTGCGATATCTAAACTTGTTTTCACGCATGTGTGTGTTTATTGTGAATACTCATCTCGTGTCCCATCTTGCTTCATGTATCTATGACAGTTTATGTAATTTTGTAATTAGTATATGGTGCAATTATTCCCGTCCTAGCCAGCTCTGTGTATAGGCCATCATCACACTACCCACGTGCTGGAGGACGAGCCCCGACAAGTTTGTGTTAGTGATGCCGAGTAATCACAGCCACATGTGTTTTTAAGTGATAAATATGTTTAGTAAAAGTTTAGTATTGCCTACGTGTTTGTAAGTACACACGGGTGAGACGGACATACAGAACCCACAACATCCCTGAGAACCCTGAGTCTCAATAGTGCGGTGATTGGAAAGCACCGCTGGTGCCCAAATTACCAGTAAGTATTTGTGTCATTGTTTGTCTCGTGTCTCACCCAACGGCGTCAATATACACATACATATATATACACATACACATATATATAAAACATATACATTTTTTTTTTTAATGGTGAGCTCTAATCACTCACTTTTGGGATTATGTAAAGCAAATTGCTGTTTTTCCTCTGCTTGTACGGTACCCTTATCTCAGGTGTTGTAACTATAGCGGTGGGAAAGTACTATGTCTATACACAATTCTACAGAAGGCAATGAATGCGCTCATATAGTTGGATGTAAATTGGGAGCGATCAAGAGGGCTTGTCATACAGTCAAGTTTAAATAAAAAACTAAAGTTAACTTTAAAATAAAAAATTTTGTAACAGAAAAATAAACTATATACAAGCTAGACAAAAAGAATATTTTAAAAAATTTCAGTAAAATGGATAGCCAAATGAGTGAATGGAAAAGAGGCCAAATGAATAACTTAATGGTAACCATGAGTGTGTGTCCCTTATGCATACACACATATTATATGATCTCCGATCACATACTTGAAGTATACATATTAAGAGAATGTGTATATTGCATTTAAGTGTTAAAAAATTTTGCAGAATTTTTACGCACAATTAGCAATGGTTTCCTCAAATTCTTATCTGATCATTTACCAGTTACACAGTATTGGAAGTTAGTTACCAAATTTAACTCAGTTCTTTTATTTCATTTAAATTAAACATCTATTTTTTATCAAGAAACTCATTACTGACACAGCTGTAATGATACAAACTACAAGATCTATTTAATTTTTCATTTTTATAAAAGCACATAAGGTTACAAAGAAACAAACGCAGAATTACTGTAACCATGCTAACCTTCAGGAGTTGCATAATGGCGTGTGTATATATATGTATGTATGCGTGTGTGTGCGGGCACGTGTGTGTGTGTATAGGTTTATATCGGCAACATTTTGAATGCATGGGGTGTATATATAATATATATCCTATACATTCAAAATTTTGCTGATATAGGCCTACAACTTAGTTTAAAGGAAAGTGCACTGCATTACATTGAAACATTAAACACTGTATAAACGTACGCCATAATGTATCAGTATGCAAATAAATTGCACAATTATAAGTATCAACCAATTAAATGGTGCAAGATTTACCTAAATAGTTTTGACCAGGGAAGAGGTACAAACAAATATACAATACCAATAGGTGCATCCACGTATTCGCGGAAGTATCAGCCGAGGAAATTTAACTACTTTTGAGGCCTTAGTGAAAACTGAGAATTCTTTACGCTTTAAGACTACAACCTACAAGTCAGAACAATGGGGAAAATTATTATTTTATTGGCAGTTGTTAACCGCGAATTTGCACGCTCGGAATTTAAAATTTTCATTGGATTAGTGTGGTGCAGAATACAATAAAACTAAGTCTATGTCCACCACTTCGCCCGCATCGAGAATTAATATACCGTTGATATTGGTAGGGACACTTTATTATTGCGAAAAGAATTTCTGCCATATGTATTTAAAAACTTTTTAGCTCTGAACAACGTTCCCCACTGGATGGTTCTATCTGTTCCATGTCTTGGGTACCTGGCCGCAAACAAGAGATGTTTAGAAACGGAGTAACCAAATTCAGATTGGATAACTCACATTCCACAAAATATTCTCTAAAGGAAACGTGGGCAGTAACCAAAGAAAACTTCGGTGTACACAAAGCTCATCTAGACCAATCTACTTGGAACTCTTTGCGAAAATCAGGTATCTATAGATGTTGGAGTTCAGAAGATAGAAAATAAATTTCTTGCCCATGATAGAAAATAAATTTCTTGCCCATGACTTTGCCCACTAGGAATATGGATTTGTCGATGAATCAGGTAGATTGAAAATAAATACAGCTTTTACCCAAAACCAAGCCCGACAGGTATTTGTTTTGTTGTTTTGGCATAACGGAAGTAAATATAATGAAGTAAAAAACTAAAAAATGGAAATAAATAAAGAAATTAAAATTAATTAACATAAATAAATAAACTAATTAATGAAAATAAATATAAATGAATAAATAAATAAACCATGGCTTCGCACGTCAGAATAACTATTACCACGTAAAATGATATACCGCAACCTGGTATTAACCAAAAACATAGTGGTCTAACTCGCACTGCTGAGCTCATTTCTGACATTGCATGATTATTTACCCTTTACTTTAAACCATTAACGTAATGAAACAGCAATGTAACAATAAGCTAATACAACAAAGACATGTGCATAAAATATGTGCTGGGAAGCGAAACTTCATATTAAAAATTTAATTTTTAATCTTCCTTTTGATATAGGATAATACATACCTAAGAATCGGCTTAAGACTTACCACACTCACAACAATTTTGGAAAATCCCCTCAGTAGTTTTTGCTTGATGCCAAAAAATACAGAAAACAATTTACGTTCTTTAGCTCAATTTTTGATGAACATGCTAGATATCTGCATAAAATCATTTATATTTAAAACAATAATTTTGACAAAATCCTCAATCATCATTTTTTATCTGCAAAGTTGTGTTACTAAACAACACTGAATAATCACAGATATGTACGTATGTTTATTTAAACAAATGAGTTACTGTTGGAATCACATATTATTTAAGGATGGGTATATATTAATTATGTGACTGCCGTAAGTGCTATCATGCGGAATAATAAAGACGTATAGTTTATAATCAAAATAAACTGTGGCATTGACTGATCACTACAGTACACAATTAACTGTTATGGCAAAAAACATATTGCAACAAAAAATTCTACACACAGAAAGACAAAAGAAATGAAATTTCTCTCTCTTAAAAAAAGCCATAATGTATGAATTGATATAAGCATCCACGCCGACCTCCCATGGCGCAGTCGGTTGGTGCGCTGCCAATGTGGCGTGCGGCAGGCTCTGGGTTCGAAACCCGGGTATGGCATGGGTGTTAATTTAAGTTAGGTTATAAGTTAATGTGTAAGCCGTCCCCTGCTAAGCTTTGAAGCATAAAACCGGGAGACGTTAAAAAGCCCTTTCCAATACAATACAATACAATACAAACCTCGACCAATTAAAAGGTTTAGCTGCAGATTGTAATAAATTTGCTTGAAAACAATTTTACATTGAACAATATTTTGTTCTCTCGAACAATCTGATGTTTCTCCAAACATGTGAATTTACTCCCTTTAACCAAGCGAAACATTTAAACATAACATGTTTAGTAGAATAATTATATAACTCTCCCAGCAACATTTACCCACATTTATGGATACATTTCACATGTACACACATTCAGGTAATTAGTTTCGTTACCGTCAAGATTATAAATATAATAGTAGTCAAATATTTTGTTTAAAGTTAGTAAGTGAACAGTTAGCTAACAATCATGTGTGTCCATTGTTATAGAAGTTTTCGCGACAACAAAATCAGTTTGGTGCAGTACTGACATGTATTTGGTTGGCTGTAGCGCAACCGAGTCAGTTGATGACCTTTGAATTGAAAGCTGGAGAGTTCATCTGTAACTGTTCTGACTATTAAAACTATCGCAGTGTTTGTTAGTGTATTTATTGATGCTCAACACTGTCGAAAACAATCCCAATGAAACGATTTCAACCAAAAAATCTGCACGACTTGACATTTCTGCAAATCTACGTAAATGCCATGCGCTGAATTTTCTATAACAAAAAACTAAGTAAATTGCCACAAATTTTACGATAGCCATGGTTGTCAAGACACAAAATTCAACAGCAATGCATATAGGTTCGGAACCATGTCTTGCTGGATCTTAAATTTATGACACAATCTATGGTTTATGGACACCCACAAAAATCTTCATTTGCACAAACCAAATGTTACATGTTTGGGACAGTCGAAAACGAACAAAACATAGTATGTTTCAGGAACAAAATAGTTAGTTGCACAGATAGAAAAATAATAATTTTACTGCACAAAACTATTTTCTTATCTTCAACATAATCGTTTTTCAGTGTAAAAAAAACATAGCATTACCATTTCCTCAACTAGCTTACGGTTCACAATCATTGAACAGGTGTACAGTGATGATAAAAATATGCACATATAGGCTAGTTCAAAATATTCATAAATTCTTTTGGAGACATGCTAGACTTCTAACATTTACATTTTTAAGTAAGTTTTGCAATTGAGCTACTAATTACTTTATGTAAAGGCTGTTATTCTATGCCAATTTAGGATTAATTTTTGTGCAACCCAAAATGGGCTTATAAATACAGCTTCATGACTGCAATGAGGATTGTTGGGTCTATCATATAGGACAATGAATGAGCAGAATTTTCCAGTTGGTAATTATAGCTCTAGTAGGACTGTGTCCAGTAGCATCAGACGTTAAAATAAATAATATAATTTAACAAATTATGTCACTGTTCACGCTGTAACGACTGGAAAATAGCCACCTAATTTACATGCTGAAGTCAGACATTTTGGTAGTAAACACACCTATTTTTATCCGAAGATAATTTATAATTTTTATTAATATCTCATGTGTTAGTGATTATTGTAATAGTTTTGCTTATAGTAAGGATAATTTGTTTTTTTTTTTTTTTTATGTTTTGCAATTGTTTAATGCTAATTTTAATAATGTCTGTTTCTATTTGTTTGTGCATGGTAATTTTCAGTCAATTTGTGATTACGTTTAGGAGAGAATGCCGTTGTCATGACTACCCATGTTTGTTGATTTGCTAAACAAAGTAGCCGTCATGTGATTGGTCATTTTCGGCTGGCATCATTTTCAAGTTAGCTGGTTTGTTCAGGTTTTTGGGAGAGAGGAAAATGAATACTAGGCTGGGCAGTGCGTATGTAGAGAAAGTGTTGCAAAAGTTGGGATTCTATATTTCAGCAAACGTATTTAATATCGCGGAACATTTTAAGAAGAGAAGAAGAGGTCTGCAGTGTAAACGACTTACTTATTTTATTTAGTTTAGTTTGCCGCCTGCGATGTGTCAAAGGTACATGATTGGACTGTAGTATGAGTACCTCGGCCTGTGAACCTTAATTACGGAAGATGTCCCGAAGCCTTGCATTATCCCAATAGAGAGAGAGTGAAATCATTTTTCCCTACCATTTATTCGCCAGTGTCAGTTAATTAACTACTGCATCAGCTTCAATTTTTTAGGTATGGCCGACTTTTGACTTAACACGCCATCTTTAGTTCATAAACTGACGTCTAAAGTATTTGCAGTTGAATATTTTTATATTTTTATTTTAACCCGATGACGTACAATTAAAATGCCCTGCTCCCAGAAATTGTGTGAGCATTGTATTTTATTGCTGTGAAGTAACACAACTATTTACAAAATGGCTATAATAAGAGCAGCATAAAATGAAAGGCTTCATCACATGGCATCTTGCTTACGTCACGGCCACTAGTAAAGCATGAAGTATAAATGTGCATAGGTTCAACAGGTTTAATTTGCATTGTTCTGAATTTAAATATTGTAGTTCAGTAATTGACGTTTTTTTCTGGTTATGATTTTATGTTAATAAACATAGGATTTTTTTTTATGAGAGTATCTTTCCAAGTAGTTATCGTAGTAAATGTGTTCTGGATTGAAGGGAATATTTTGTCTCCCTGTTTTTGTTGTCAATCAGTTCCGGTTGAGTCCAAGTGATTTAATGGTAAGTGTGTCAGATGAAAGGTATGGCTATTTTGTATTGCAAAATAATTTTAGTCCACAAAACCCCGAGAACATACCTACGTTCTACCTAACTGACATACTTATTTACATTCCTATTTCCACACACTGTCTAACACATTTCACTCGCTACATAAAAAGTAGCATATATCTGTTTGAGCATTCCCTACTATGCTACAGAATTGACTCCCATACATGGGGCTAGCTGTAAAGCAAAGTTTGTATTACAACACATAATTTATTCTCTGATGAATATTCTTTGTATTTCTGTACAATATTGTAGCATAACGTGTTGTCTTCATGTTTCCTCACTGCTTTTTGGAGTTATGATTAATGTTAATTAGATTTGTGTATCATATTAATCGCCATATGAATAATATATATCTGTAACACACGCAGTTATTAGTTTAATCAAAACGTAAATTTCATTACAATACAGGCTAGACAATGACTAGAAACCATGATTAGTTTTGCAATTAAGATAAAATTTAAAAAAAAATGTATTGCACATGTAAATGTTTGCAAACTAAATATTTTTGGGGACAAATTCGTTTTAACTTTTCTTTTCACTCATTCTCTTGAGTCAGTAATTTTTGGGGCCCTTCTTACGACCACGCTAGCTCACACCTAGAGAAAGCCGAACCAGTGATGGCTGTAAACCCACTACAGGGGTGACGCATGACTTTATTAAATAATTGGCAATCAAGTGATGTGGTCTGTACTAAAATAATTATAACCACAACGTTCTGCCAATTTTAGCTTACCTTTACGTAATCAGGGGATGTAAATCTCAATGTTGCATGAGTCCTTTTACTAAATCTATGCTCCCACACAAAAATAAAAAAGCTAGTAAGATAGTATGCACAGATTAGTGTTTGTATATTTTGGAAAACAAATAAAAATACCTAAGCTCTTTCAAATGATATGAGCAATGTACATTTTCATAAAAAACATTTTGTAGTAACTTAATTAATCGTATTGCAAACCCATGTAAATGATCCAAGTCTAGCTAAACAGAGCGCAGAGACTGCTCATTTTAGTTGGCAGAACATAGAGTGTCATGCTAGAATCACAATAGCGTAACAGACGCGAAGAGATGGGTGCGATGTGGATAAAATCATTTTCCAGCAAATCAGGATCGAGACTTCTGTGATGTCAACGCAACAAAAATGACTCGCACAAAAAGATTTCCGAATAGAGAATATTTCTAATTTATTTGTGTGATGGGCGCGACAGGTCTGTAAATCTGTCTAATCCGCCATATTTTTGGTGCTACAGTTTTACGTTCTCTATTATTTACGATATTAATACACAAAACAACACATTTTAATGCCTAGATGTAATTACAGCCATATTTTCACACTTGAAGTACCAGCGGACATGGAAGGATTTTTTTAAAGGATTGCAAAATAAGAAAATAATGTAAAATTATGACCATTGTAAACAAAATCATTTATAAAAAAATGTTTTTTAAATGTTGATCGCAAGGCGTTAAAATCTGGTGTGCACACTGAAGTGCCCTTCACATCGCATCTGTTGTGTTATTGTAATTCCGGCATCAGTCTCACTCACGAACCAGCCCAGCAGCAGAAATCCACAAACAGGTAGGAAACATTCGCTTCCAGACATTAAGCCAATCGGAAAGAGATATAATGAGCTGCCTAAGTGGTATCCTTCCTCCTTCTCCTTGAATTCTTCTTCCCGCAACTGGAAGAAGTTCCAATTCTCGCCACTGCCATCTTTTCTAGCAGCACTGCATTGACGAGAGAAAGTACTGAAATTTGAAGAGAACTGTCTTTAAAATAACCAATTTTATGGTTCTAAATACACGTAGTTTGGCATTTCCAGACACGACATTGATATGTGGCAGCAATAAAAATGCTGGTTATTGTTTCTTCTTTACCCTGCCGTAGTTATTACCCTGGCATACTGTGTATGTACAGAGCAGGAAACAATTTCCCATGACCCTGCATTCAACACCAGCAAAAATTTTACGCTTTTTATACAATTAGTTTGGCTTTGTCGGATGTTGTAAAGGTGTTTTCTAGCCATACAATGCTCGCATAATGACTTGGAAAGTAGCATATCCTAGTTTTATCTGTATCCAAATTTTGTATAATGTATAGTGGATAATTTCTCCGAAGTCTGCTCATTGACCTTATGCAGAGGTGCAAATAAATATTATTTAAAAACAGAAATTTTTTACTTATGTAAACCAATTTTCATCACAATAAAGCAGAAGGTTATATGTTCACATGATCAAAATCTCGTACACATATTTTAAACAGGTCTTGTATTATGAAGCGACAGATTGATTATTAAATATCTCTACTAAAATGTAAAACAAATTGACAAAATCAGGTACACAATAAAAATAGCTTAGCAAAGTAGTGTACGAAATTTCATCGAGATTGGCCAAACTGTAACCAGTGCTCCACCTTAATGGACACACATGCACTAAACGAGAATACATCCAAGCTCAATATTTATATATATATATATATATATATATATATATATATATATATATATATATATATATATATATATATATATATATATAATGGCACTTGGATATATTCGATACAGAACTCTAGCGAATGCATGCCGCCCATGTGATGTCACCGGCTGGCTGAAAGGGAAGAAAAGCAAAGACAAACGATATCCTACTACTAAAGTTATCTAGCGGGGAGTAAAATAACTCATTGCATCTGAGCATTTTTACAGTGAGCCAATGAATAAAACAATCTGCAAAGGCAGACAGTACACTCTCGCTTTATGTCGGGACAAATGAAAATGCAAACTTCTGTCTCCTGGCTAAACTGAACTAAGGATGGAGTGGAAGACATCTAATCTCCATTGTTAAAAAAGACGTCATGCGTCAGTATATTACAACTTGACAACATACAACAACTTTTAAGCAAAAATTTTTGCACGTTCATATGAGATGATAGGTAAATTTTAAGGGCCTAAAACGCATAAAAATTGTTTCATACACAGACAAATATGATATTACCAACAGTTTTATAATAAAACTAGCAGCCCGTCATCACTTCGCTAAGGTTTTATGGTGTTATCAAAATACATACCTATATACTTGCAACTACTATCCATGACTAATTGCGACTACTTGCGATTACCTGTGACTATCCATGAGTACCTACAACTACCTGTGACTATTTGCGACTAACCGCGACTATTTGCGACTACCCCTAACTACTTGTGAATACCCACGACTACTTGCGACTACCCATAACTACTTGCGACTACCTGTGACAACTTCCGACATGTGACTACATGCAAATTTGTAATATTACGATAATATTAAGATCCACAGAGACACTGGGGCCCCACTTGATATATTCATATCTACTGAGACACTGCGGCTCCACTTGAGAGTGCTCTGGCCACTTAGCCAGGGTGTCCCCACTTGGGATCACTCTAACCACTGGGCCACTACGACCCCACTTGGCATTACTCTACCCACTGCACCTCTGTCGACCCACTTGATATATGCCTATGTCCATCTGGACGAATGTAGCTTTCTATTAGTGAAAGAATCATAAGAATCGGCCATGCAGTTTATGAGACAAATAAACTCACATTACCTCTTTATAATATTAGTATATATACTGTATTTTAATATAATGCTTACAAGTAAACTCGCCTTGCAACAAGGCAAACCAGGTTCAATCCTCGGCCGGGTAACCGGATTTTCGCAAGTGGGAATCGTGCCGGATGATGCAGTTGGTCTGCGGTTTTTTCGGGGATCTCACGTTTCCCCCGCCCCTTCATTCCGGCACCTCTTCATATTCACTTCAATCACTCTCATCTGCTCTTAAGACCTCGCTGTTAAGAGCCACCCAAATCTGTTCACTAGACTTCACTTCCACTTGTGTACTAAATCACATTTACAATATTAGACTTGAGTCAGCCATGTGGGACTAGCCCCCAATAATCAAGTTCTTGCTACTTCATTAAGGAAGGCCTGCAGCCACACACTCGCATATGTCCGTTTGAAAACAATGACTACCACATACAGCTAATTAAATAAACATAATTTCCTTCATTTTTTTCAAATAATGGATGGGGTAAAACATATTTTCTATATTCTATTTCCTTATCTCACATTTACACAATATAATCTATTCCTAGTAAAATATTTTTTTGTAAGAAAATTTGAAAAAATATGTAATGTAGTCATATTCAAATAAGCAGAGAAATGTCAAGAGTCTTGCATCATTACCATATAAACATGATGGTTAATAAATCGCCTTCTGAAGCATTGTATTTGTGCTTGTATAACAAGATGATATTTGTTTGGTAGGAATAGACTGCTAAGCTACTACTGATTGCATTATTAAAATGAGATGAAAAGCACAAGATGTTGCACGGTGGTACTTGTGGATACATACACACATTTCACTAGTTGGGCTGGCTTCTTCAGAGGGTGAGTGATGGTTAACTGCAGTCTAGTGAGTGGCCGGTAGGGAAACTAGAGAGCCACGTTTCCCTACGTTCCCTCCTGGCTGCCACATTTACAGACTGCCAACCATCACTCAAAAAAAAATGGCACTATGCTACCACTTGCCATCTGAGTTTGGCCAGTGAAACATCGCAACCACACAACTAGATGATTGTACATGCAGGCACACAACACTCATGCAAGCCATCTCGCAGCGTAGACTGCACTGCACAGATGTGATAGAGCAAGAGGTGGCTTACGTGACTCCACCTCCTGCAGGAGGCGCTGCATGTCAGGGGGAGACGCCCCCCAGATGGCGGTCGAGTTGCCTCCAAGAGACACGACACCCACATCTTCGTTGTCATAGCCAGACAGGAACGTCTGAGCAACGCGATCTGTCTGATAGGCATTCAGCACCTGCGTCCAGTTGTCCACGCCCAATCTGCAAACACATGCCAGCCCATGTTTACACTCCTCTATTGTGCCATACATGCCACACACCGCTCGCAACACTACACATCGGTAGACAAGCAGCACATTTGCTTACGACTTGATCTCCAATTGGCACTCGTGAACCAGGTCATACCAAACATTCATCAACCATCGCCAGTCTATTAATATATCCAGATGTACCCATTACCTATAGTTGATTCACTGTATCTTTGGCCCTTTCAGAAACCGTGCTAAAGTTCTACTTCCAGGATATTCCTCTGCCTCATGCAAACTAAGTCTCGAATATTACACTAGAAGGACAATGCACCAGATTTGTGCGCACACTGTTATAACAGTATTTTGTACAAGAACTATTTCTTACTAGGTGCTACCAACACACATGTTTTCTTAATGTTTTTATTCAATTATTTATAAATGAAACAATATAATTTATAGATAAAATATGAATAACAATTTAATTTAAGAGAAAAAAAAAGTAACATTTATGAAGACAAGTATAAAACGCTTGTGATACAGGACGTATGTTGGAAACAACAGAGGACGTCATACACGGGGAGATTACTCAAAGGTTTGATTCAAAAAGGCAGAATATACCATGAATGGACTATACACACAAACACTGTCACTACAACATGAACTACTGTATTAGAAAACTCTTCAGTATTTCTATGTTCTTAGAACTGTCACGTCCCATGAGCCCCTGCCTCGGTTCCACTCATACTGCTCATACTGAGCAGTAACACTGCACTATGCCTCTTGCCTCCAGAGATGGAAGTCAGCTGGTGAGCAGGAGGTGGCCCACACCCTCAGGACACTCCACACAGCCAGCGTTTTGAATGCACATCATGGCTACACGGTAGTATCCAACCTTCCTCATTCCCTCCTGGCTCGATAGGCTTCAAACTAGGCAGCACGACCATCCACTAGAGAGGTTCTAACAACTACACGTCTCCTGTTTACTCTATGTGACATGTTTTCACAGCACCAGCTCCCTGTGATGCCACAAGACTTTCCTTAGGGAGTACATCTCATTTCCTGGACAATCAACACTGAGTGTTTAGCTGATCAGTCATAAAAGGGGGGTCTCCAATATGCCACTCTTTGACAGCATATCCTACTTGGCAACCTAAGCTCCCTGACCTTTAGGCACCCCATGCATAAGCTGGTTATATGGTTATATTCACAAAATAAAACCTCATATTAGACCACTCTTTTTACATCCAGTACACATTTACTCCTACCTACTGCTACAACACCCTCACAGAGCTCTGCATGGCCTAACGTCCCAGACTTTCAGACTCTGCTTAGCGCAGACGTATGGGCACACACCAAGGAAATATGATGCGCACCCATGTTCTTACCTAAGGACTATTAAAATGATATAACGTTGGTGACCATAGGAGTTGTGTTGACGCATGCCCAACTAAGATGAGGTTCTACTTATTGTGGCAATTGGCATCAAACTTGGACCAATGACTTAGGAGGTTAAGTACCACACCAAACTTGGCGCAGCAATGCCAGTATCGCAAGAAACATGCGAGACAAGGGCCGGAATGTTTCTGGGGTGCCTGGCCAGTGTTCAAGACAAGTCTGGTGGCCTGTCTTGTCAGCACAAAACCTACAGCCACTGTCACGATCCTTCGCACTGACTGACCCTTTACCACTTGTTTACCTGGGAGTGGGATGTTCCTCCTCAGTGTCTGGCTCACATGACTGGCAGGCTGCTGGTCAGCTGTTGGCTCTGGAAGCCGTGAAGTGCTGCTGGTGTCCCGGTTGTCCAAGTTCCCTGGTAGCTGGGTTGCCTTCAGGTTGACCTGAGGGGTGCAGCCTCTCAGTAGTGCAGGTGGTCTGAACTTTCTGCTGAGGGCAGTATTAGAAACGGGTGGGCGAGCTGTATTACCTTCTATGGAGTATAATGCCTTTTTCAACCTTCTCCATGCACCTCCCTTCCGAGAGTTCTGCATAAGAGGAAAGGAACTAAACAGCCTCGCAGAAGGTAAGCCGGTGCCTCACTTCCATACTACATAATTCTGAGTAATTACATTCGTGTAACGAGAGATGGCTCCCAGTGTTTCTTTTACCTGGCCGTAAATTGAGCGGTGGATAGAACACAGATAGCTCAGGTTACTTCCTGACCAGAATACCCAAGCGTGGTATCCATCACGAGGTCAATCAGTCTAAGTTGATTCCAGCTCCTTTATGGCCCCAGCTGTGGTGGCGGAGTATGGAATAACCTGGTCTTCTCAATTCTCCTGGTGGAGGAGTTATAGTGATACAGGCTCTACCGAGTTCTACCAGTTTGGCAGAGCTCGAGTGGCCACTTACTGTGTGTGTATTTAGCTTTGTACTAGACTGAAACCACATGTTATATTAGGTGAGTAATATGTAGTAACACAGTGGTTCTGTACTTCCTCTGAGGTTAATACAACTTGCGACGGAAGTAAAACCTAATGTAACAGCCAAGTGAAGGTGACCTGGAGGAAGAGCTATTGGGGATTAAGTCGATTACTTGTTAAATAAAGTATTCAACAACTTTTAACGTAACTAACACAAGTTATTCTGACTGAAGCAACAAAGAGGGGGGACAACTACCAGAAGGGTAGTGTCAGCGATGCCAACACCATCCGGTGGGTAACGGGAGGTACTGAAGGGACGACGTCGTGACCTGCTACTGGAGGTTCTGGGTAACACCAGGAGGTGGTAAAGAAAGCGACATCTACAGGAGCCTATGGATGGGACCAGTCTCCCAGGGACAGGGGATCTGCCGTGGCTGCAGCCAGGTGGCTTCTGGTCGGCGATATCTTCTGCTGTTAGAGATTCTGGCCATTGTGAGCGGTGGAATCAGCGGATGTACCAGTAATCACGCATCCCGATGGCAACCGCCTACCCTATACGAAGGCGGTGGAGGGGCAGAGACTGAAGGTTTCTGGTCATGCCAGACCTTTTATACTTATCTCTCGTATATGTGCTTGGTGGTGAGGGGTGTGAAGGTGATAGCCTCTGCTGCAGGGTTGAGAATTCTGGAGTGCTGAGGCGGCGTTATCATCCTTTATCTCGGCCGCAGGCGCTGGTAAAATATGTGCTGACCTCCAGTGGCGCACTCTGATACTAGAGTCACCTTCACTGGAAGGAGCGGTGGCTCAATCAGCTAATACAATCTTTGCCGGAGGGTGTTGGCGTGATGGCTTCTTGGAGATTCTGGGTGAACAGTACAAGCTCTGTTCACGAGTCTGTAGTCACATGTGAAATTGCGCCATCTTACCCAGTAGGCACATGTCCTGCCTCTTCAGGACTGTGTCAGTTAATTGACCTGCCCTTAGGGTTGAACCTTGCACTCAAAGATGGGGCAAAGTTGTTTGTAGGGCGTACATCAGAGATGCGAAAATGTATCACATGTCAATCCCCCCCTCCATTTTGATGTAGAACATTTTGGAGCAGAAAAATATTTTCTGTCCTGGGCAGTCTAGAACTTGGTGCTTGGGGTATTTGGCTTTGGGCTTCTAGTGCAGCGCCTTCTCTGCACGCTAGAGCTGCAGAGGTATGCACGCCTTCCGTATGAGTGTCAGCCAGGCGGCGACATCTGGAAGTAGTTAGTGTTTGTGGACTGTCTCTGTCTCTCTCTTCTTCGTGCGTTCCCTCTTGTCTCTCCCTTCTCGGCAAGCTTCGAGTGGCAGGTGGCATCGTTGAACAGCTGTCTTGGCAGTCTTCTTTGCTCCCTTGGAAGGTTAGGAAAGCAAGTCAGGGGAAATTAGGTCACGAGCATTAAATTAATTTGTGTTTTTATAGCTGTTGAGAAATGTCTCAGAGCCTGGGTTTTCAATGTGCCAGCTCACAAAACATAGCTGAGGGCTTGATTACGATAAATGCTATGGATTTAACAATTGGTGCCCTGTAAAATTGCAAATACAAGCAGGCACAAAAGGTTTCGACACATGTGTGTTCAAAATGTTCCACTTGTAAAGGACTCTGTGTAGCTAAATAAATGTTATTTGTTGTGGCTCTAAGGGAGAACAGTAAGGTTTGACTTCGCCTTAGCCGCAATATGTCACACTGCAAATAAATTTAGGAGTGAAAATTTTACAGGGATTATTGGCAACCATAAGCAGGCCTTCTATAAACTTATGGTATCTCTAACTAAAATTCTGTGACTTCTATTAAAGAACGAGTATTAAAATAAAAAATATTGATTTATTCTCACAATGATGCACGGATGCCACCCACATGAAATGAAAAAGGCACATGGAAACACTGAAATCCTTATTACTAATACATGAGACCATTGATTACTGACATGTTTAGAATTTCTTAACCTAAACATTATTTACATTTCTTACTATACATTTGACTTTTAACAATTTTCATTATTACAATATCACAGGCATATGTTAGGCATGATTGACTTTTTAACACTTCAAAATAATGTGTTACTGACAGCACGTTCAAGTTTTGCAAAACTATAATTTACGGTAGTTTGGCAATAAAAAGTTTCATTTTAATAAATAAAACTATAACAATTGTTTCAAACACAAAGCAATGCGCACTCCCTATGGGATACTCCAACATGCAATTTTTAACCTTTTAGTCTTCTACAATTTATGCTAACAAGAAAAATTACATACATGAATACTAAACCGTGATTATTTACAAAACACCTTTCTTCAGGAAAGTCTATATTTTTAGGCTCCGGCCTGAACTTATTTTCTTCCTTGCGAAAGTCTTAATTTTCCCGTAGATGATTTTACGTATCACTCATTACGTGTTCTTGGTCTTCCTTTTGTTTCGGCTCTGTCACTAGTAGAGTCTGAAACTAAGACTTGTAGTAGCGCAATTTAGACATGTGCGCTAGTCTTTGTTTGTTTCTGATTTAACACAGTCACTGGTTTCACTTGTCTTGAGTACAGAGTGACGCATGCCAGCTTTCTGCGCTACAGAGATGCGCACTCTACAACCGACTTAGTCCCATTTGGGTGCGCCAAGCATGGGGCGAATTCAAATTCATTGGCTGCTGAGACTTAGAAATTAAATATTGAAATTACGTCAGGCTTTAATGAGTCAATTATGTAACTGAACTTCACATTTGAATTTATATTCTTCCACTTCCAATTGAGAAGGAACGCGCCAGATCCACCACTACAAAGATATAATATAATTTATTTGAATTATACTTTGTTACCCTGCCTGGCCAAGAAGTTCCAAACAACTCTCAAGATAGCAGCACCCCCATGATCTACTGACGTCACGGCCCGTCTGCCTCAGTCCAGAGTGCAAGAAAATGTAATTGCCTACACCAGGATAGATAAGAATTTGAGTGGCGTTCTCGCAGCAGATAAACCAGCCCCTGTGTTGGAATGCTGCATTACCCCCCACCCCCGGAGAATAACTAACATAGGGCAATTTTAGTATAAATAGAAGTCCAGCCCCGTGGTCCAGCAGAGACGCCGGAGCTCGCCAGCCGCAAGGTTCACGAGCTCACTTACAGTCCGTGGAAGACTCTCTCTCCTCTCCTCTGCAGCCCGCACAGGGTTCAGCCTCCTTCACTGCAGCAGCCCAAGGCAGGGCTTGAACCACCACCTCTAGCAGGCAGCTTGCAGAAGACCGCCAGAACAGCTTCCTTCAGCTGGCCGTCCAGGGACAGATCTCCACGTCTGCTAAATCCCATACCTGTAACCACTTACCCTTACCTCAGTCAACTTCCCTTGACTCCACGGTAACAGGTTGTTGTGCGATTTACTTCCCCCTTTGATAGAGCCCCTTGTTAGGATCACGCTGTAAATAGCGTAAACTTTAGTTTTATTATTAATTCGGAATTTTCATAGGAATTAATTTTTTTTTATTAATTTAATTTTACCCAGGCTCACCTTCACTTGTTGATTTTAATTCAGTGTTTTAATATCATTCCTTACTTAGCTTTTAGAGTGTATTCATTAGCCAGGTCTTGCTACTGTGTGATTTTTAAACGTAATAAATTATTATGTATCAAATTTAACCCATTGTGTGTCGCTTACCGTAATTTAAATTTTAGATCCTGTATCATTTTTTTCACTTTATTAATGCAGTATCTAATTTCAGTGTTGTGTATTCAGTCAGTGCACAGTTAATTCTAACTAACTTTACGTCTTTATCTGGCAGTGAAGTGTGCTGTATCACTCAGGAGGCAGGGCCTGACAAAGGACCGAACACCTGATATTCCAGTGCACCCATCGCAGATACAAGGCACAAGGTTTAGTTACTAGGGTTACCCTTGTGAACAGCAGGTCTGCGGGAGTGACTGTAGATTTTGCCCCATCCAGGACTGCTCGTACGCAACCCCTATTGAAAACCTTGATTTTATTTGTTATCTTATATTATTCAATGCGCAAACAACACCGCGGTACTGAAAATCGTGAGAGGCGTGCCTTATTGCAACAAACTATATTAAACCAGATAATTACTGACTCACACCCTACTACACTAGTTACTAGTGAATCAGCGAACAACTCTATTGATTATAATATCATATTACCCCCTAACCACTAAACCCCATTAAAACATCTGTTAGGTTGATGGGCACTGGGCCACTGCAGCCACACTTGATATATTTCTATCCACTGGGCCACTGCGGCCCCACTTGATATATTTCTATCCACTGGGCCACTGCAGCCACACTTGATATATTTCTAACCACTGAGCCACTGCAGCCACACTTGATATATTTCTATCCACTGGGCCACTGCAGCCACACTTGATATATTTCTAACCACTGAGCCACTGCAGCCACACTTGATATATTTCTATCCACTGGGCCACTGCAGCCCCACTTGATATATTTCTAACCACTGAGCCACTGCAGCCACACTTGATATATTTCTATCCACTGGGCTACTGCAGCCCCACTTGATATATTTCTATCCACTGGGCCACTGCAGCCCCACTTGATATATTTCTATCCACTGGGCCACTGCAGCCACACTTGATATATTTCTATCCACTGGGCCACTGCAGCCACACTTGATATACTTCTATCCACTGGGCCACTGCAGCCACACTTGATATACTTCTATCCACTGGGCCACTGCAGCCACACTTGATATATTTCTATCCACTGGGCCACTGCGGCCCCACTTGATATATTTCTATCCACTGGGCCACTGCAGCCACACTTGATATATTTCTATCCACTGGGCCACTGCAGCCCCACTTGATATATTTCTAACCACTGAGCCACTGCAGCCACACTTGATATATTTCTATCCACTGGGCCACTGCAGCCACACTTGATATATTTCTAACCACTGGGCCACTGCAGCCACACTTGATATATTTCTATCCACTGGGCCACTGCAGCCACACTTGATATATTTCTATCCACTGAGCCACTGCAGCCACACTTGATATATTTCTATCCACTGGGCCACTGCAGCCACACTTCATATATTTCTAACCACTGGGCCACTGCAGCCACACTTGATATATTTCTATCCACTGGGCCACTGCAGCCACACTTCATATATTTCTATCCACTGGGCCACTGCAGCCACACTTGATATATTTCTAACCACTGAGCCACTGCAGCCACACTTCATATATTTCTATCCACTGGGCCACTGCAGCCACACATGATATATTTCTAACCACTGGGCCACTACAGCCACACTTGATATATTTCTATCCACTGGGCCACTGCAGCCACACTTGATATATTTCTATCCACTGGGCCACTGCAGCCACACTTGATATATTTCTAACCACTGGGCCACTGCAGCCACACTTGATATATTTCTAACCACTGGGCCACTGCAGCCACACTTGATATATTTCTATCCACTGGGCCACTGCAGCCACACTTGATATATTTCTATCCACTGGGCCACTGCAGCCACACTTGATATATTTCTATCCACTGGGCCACTGCAGCCACACTTGATATATTTCTATCCACTGGGCCACTGCAGCCACACTTGATATATTTCTAACCACTGGGCCACTGCAGCCACACTTCATATATTTCTATCCACTGGGCCACTGCAGCCACACTTGATATATTTCTATCCACTGGGCCACTGCAGCCCTACTTGATATATTTCTAACCACTGAGCCATTGCAGCCCCACTTGGGATCGCTCTAGCCACTGGGCCACTGCGGCCCCACTTAGCATTACTCTAAAATTAAATCTTTAGAATAAAATCCAGATAAAAAGGGCATCCCACATAAACATAAACAACTGGACGAAGAATCCGACTCCGAGGAAACCCCCCTTCAGCCAACCCTTATACAGACATCAAACTCAAGTACAGACACTCAGAGCTCCTCTAGCTGATCAACCATTATGAGACTGAATTCTGGCAGGATACTTTGGGTTTGACACTCGAGAACAGAAGCACTCCCCAACTTTTGCACCATAACGTTGGCTTTCGGAAGGACAATCAGGGTTCGAATCCTTCCCAAGGCAGTTCCCCACACGCAGCTGAAACAAGCCATAGCCAACTTCGTCCTCGCTCGACAACCCACGAGGCAGCGGCGGATCAATCCTGGCAGTGTAGACCAGATCGCTCTCCCTCACAATCACCCATCTCTCGTCACCGATTGAGCTCATTGAGCTCATTTATCGGGACTGCTGGTGTCCCGATTATTGACGTCCCTTGTGGTACGGAAAGTAATGTTGCCCAGAAGGGACAGCTTAGCGCTCCGAATTACTCTAGGGTTTGACTCCCCTCCACCTCGTAAGGTCCGAGAGGGCAGTCAGCACCCTAACCACTTATTACCCAAGCCAAGCACACGTCAATTACGAATAGCATTTTGGAGTTTTCTTGGTTTGAATTTAAATTCTCAAGTTTGTCTTCACCTGACGTAATGTAACATAAAATAATTAATTTAATTATTTTCAGACCATTTTACACAGAACCGTATATCCTCTTTGTTTTCATGAAGCAGCAATACATAAGCTGTGCTAAACTTAACCTTTGGTGAGGTAGTTATTCAATTCCCTCTCACACATTTTTGGTAATTTAATTGTGATTCAAATTACTTGAAATTGGTGGCTCATTTAATCTAGCGACCTCTGTGGACTAAGCACAAGAAGGCCAAACCCCTTGAGATACCAGGTGCCAGAATAAGGTTTCAGTCTGAACAAGACCTTGAGGCGTGTCCGGAACACCCGAGGATATAGGCAGAAACGCTCCTCATCTAGTTAGTCATATATCACGCTCATTACCTCGGAGTGTCTGTACAAGACCACACCCAGGAGGGCTTGAGCGCCAAATTCTAGGTCAGGGGCACGCCATCTTAATAATCAGTGTGCTTAAGAGCCCATTAAAGGAAATAATTTATATTACTAAATTTACATTCAGAAATGAGATGCATGAAAAACGAGGTGGACTCAGCAGTTGGATCAGACAACAAGCACTTAGGGAATTACAACAAGAGCTATCTCAGTTAGATGAAATACCCCTCAGAGGTCCTACCTTGCTTCCTCCTCAGTCCATGGCGAAAATTGTCGAACCAATTAGGGAAGTTCCTCCTATTGTTGAAAACTGCTACTCGTACTTGGACCCAGTGTTAGGGATCTGCTGGCCGTGGCCGGACTTAGATCACGTGAGTTACCTATTATCCCAATGCCCGAGCCAGTAGTGAAACCAACACCACAACAGGGACCCATTAAGAAAACTACTCTACAACTTGCCAGATTTGTACCGCAGCAGGGAAGGTCCTTAACACAGTAATCCTTCTTAAACAGGTACGTAATAGTAAGAGAGTTACTACAGCCACTGACTTCGTCCCACAACGTAAGCCGACCAGACCAGCTCCATACAGGCATCCTGGCAGCACACGCAATATTGATTAGACGGGTTGCTAAAATGGTGATTAGTACACCCCCACCTCATTATCATAATCATTTTTTATTATTATCTTTATTTCATTATTAGTGACAGCTGGCATCGCGTTTCTTGATGACCTTTATGGTGAGCAAGGTCAAGCTCCTTGGGAGTGAGACATTCATGATCGAGCTCCCAATGTGGCCCAATCCTTGACCTCCCAGGCGAAATACCCATTAGGCAGAAGGGTAAAAGAGTCACACCCCGGAGGGATTCAGCACTCAGATCCTCAGAGCTCAGCTCTACTCCCTTATTAGGCCAGAACGGAAGAAAAGTCGCACACACCCTCCTTCTCCACCGCTTTGAAACAGCTAGCAAGCCTAGAAAGGTGGAAGGGTGAGTAGCGTATAGTAAGAGGGCGATAATAAAGATCCGGAGAGTGCGTCAAATTACTAGATGTTTGAATAAACCATCACCTTCAAAATGATAGCTGCGGGAAATCTTTGTTGACAGGACCCAAAATATACTTCAATCCACACAACATGCGATAAACGATAAAAGCGGATTATGTTAACATTATTTAAATAGGAATTTCACCAGGACCATAAAAAATTTTTTTGGGGATGCAATTTATCAGTACATGTGATAACGATACTGCGAGAATCAACTGTACCTCCAAACCTCAGAGCAGATATCTGCTACCACCACCATAGTCACCAACATGCCGGACATCCAGATACTCGAGAGACGCTGCCATCAATACAAGAGCGTTACATATAAGATGGCATTAGCAGAGATATCAGTCGGTATGTAACCGATTGTGAAACGTGCTGCAGGGGCATAATGTACTCTGTACCCCCTCCAGCCATAGTGTGGACGCACCTGGCTGCCGACATTATAGGCACCTTATCTCTGCAGCACTCCAGGGTATCTGTAACTGTTGGTAGAGACGAACATGTTTTCCCACTGGATGGAAACGTTACCGTTCCCCAGTCAGGAGACAAGGAATATTCTTCACAAGCTGAATGCGGAAGTAGTCCCTCGTTGGGGTCACCCCCAGGTCATCCTGACTGACAATGACACCTCTGTTACAAGTCAGCGGTGGAGGGCTGCTTGTGAAAGCTGGGTTGTGGAGACCTGGACAACATCCCAATACCATCCCCAAGCGAACCCCACTGAGAGATGCAATCAAGAGCCTAAAAGGAGCAACCACCCACCTCAGTGTGGGTGAATACCATAGGCATTGGAATAAAGCCATTTCTTCAATCCTCACCGCCCTCTGTCGGAGAAGCCTTACAATCTAGCCCAAGTCATCTCCTCTTTGGACATACACTCCGATGTCCTGGGGACTGGCAGTAAAGACGCCTCCCTCCACAATGCCCACGCCAACTAACATCAGTCTGGCTACCTCAGACTGAGTCAAAAATGTGAGGACAGCCGAAGACAAGTACATCTACCATAAATACCCACCACCCCGCAGTGGTGTCCAACAATTTCCCCTCGCAGAGAGAGTTCTCATCCAAAGTCACCCTCTCAGCAAGGCGACAGGCAAGTTTGCACCGAGCCTCTGCAAGAAGTGGGAGGGGCCATTCCCAGAGGTAGGGAGTTATGGGAACGTGTATTGGATAGAGGATCAATGTGGATGCACTTGGAAAGTGACCCGGAGGGCCTCGGTGATGTCAGAGATGATGCGTATCCTCCCAGTAAACTCCATGAGGGAGAGGACAACACAACCCCACAGCCTGTGCGAGAAGTAAAACCCCTGACACCCAGGAAACAGCCCCTGAAATCCATGACAATCAAGCCTCCCACAGCTGTCTCTAAACTCTACTCTCACCCGAATAGTAACTATATGTTCCCCTTACAAAGGTGGAATGTCTGGCCGGACCCTCACCTCAACCCCTACTCACCTCAACCCCTAGTTCTTTCTTACAATTCTCGTCGGCTGGGCAAGGTAAGAAGACTACCCAAGGATGTGAGGTTTCCTGGCAGAGCCTTCTGAACAGATCTCCCAGCTAGAGACTTGCCAAGACCAGTGTCATAATCAAGAAGGATGTGCCTCAATTCAGGACAGCGACAACAAAGTCATCCATTGTGTTTCTCCTCCTGCCGAGGAGGACAAGAAGCCCGAGTTGGGCGAGTTGGATGTGTTGCAACAGGGAGTATGAAGAGGAAAAGAGGCACCATGTGATGAAGGTGGGAGCAGGAGGGAGTGACAAAAAAAACTTGTCATGTAAGAGGGGGTGGGGTAGTGGAAGGGAGGGACACAAGTGAAAGGGAGAAAGAAAATGAGACAGTAAGCTTTGAAAGAAAGGAAGCAGGTGGGGGAGGGGGGTTTGAAAGGAGGGAAGCAGAGCCAGAAGGTAGAATGAAGAAAAGAATCTGACCCACCAGAAGAAAAAAAGGGAAACAACCAATCTGAAGTAAAAAAAAGAAAAGGACCCCAGTTCTGCCTTGACTTGACAGGGCGGCCCATAAGTTTTGGCCCTTTAAGCAATTAGATAAAAGTGATAAGCTATTAATTTGTTCTTATTTTATTTTACTTCCTCAGAAACAAAACATAAAAATGTACTGCATTTTGACAAATTTTTGAACATGTTTTGTGGGAAAAATTTTTTTCAATGCCAATATCTCGCAAATAAGCACCACCCTACTTTCTGTAGTAATTTTTTTGTAAAAATGTGTGGCCAATACACACCAAAATAAGGGATATAATTCTTCACAGAATATGCAATAAAATTTTATATCCAGTGACGACACATCTGCAACTAGACTATGACTGATGGTGAGATTTTAAATGTGGAGCAAAATACTAGTGTGCATAGTGTAGTCTGCTGACCTGATATACGCTATTCACGGTAAAGTGAGCACTTTTGAAAGAGCTCTCATTTGGAATAAAATCAATAAATATAATTTTTTTGTAGATTTAGATGTTAACTTCTGAGTGCTGTGGAATATAGTTTATTATTTACATAAAAATATTTATTTTAAAAAGGTGGTTAAAGGATTAAAAATAATGGATGAGAGTAAAAAAGTAACTAGGGCTTGAAAAGTGCTCACTTTACCGTGAACAGCCTGTAGGAAGATCACAGTAGCAAGTGTACACTGTAGTGTGATGAAAGGAGCACACACCTGTAAATGGAGTTGTTCTGGGCGGACATCTGGTAGATGGGCTGATAGGGGCCGATGCGCACCGACATGGTCACGTCGTACGGCAGGTTGGCCTGCCCCACCGTGCTGCCCAGTGAGAACAGCACTAGTGGGAACCAGATGATAGCGATGATGGCCACGAGGAAACCGCCACCCATTACGTACTTGGAGGTAGGGTTCTTCTTCTGTCCACGTGGCTGAGGGTACTCATCCTCCATGCGGCGCGAGCACTTGTGCTGGAAGATGTTGTTGAAGATGTCCTCCATCTTAAGCCAGTCGAACAATGTCATGGACGTGTCTGTCCACATCCAGTCCATGAGCGTGCGCAGCTCAAACAGGAACGGCACCAACAGGAACCTACCAACACATGTTTTCATCATCTTGCATCACTCTACATAGCACTACAACTCCGTTGCTTCTCCAAGGGGCTCTTTGCCTCTCTCTCCACATGCACACTCCTACTATTTTCAAGGAAGAAAAAACAGTTAGTTCTCACACTAGTACCAAAAGCATCGTGGACACTGGCATCTCTCAGAGCAGCACAGCAAACACTCAACACTAAGAACACAGTGCTCAGGCACAGCAAAATGGCTGATATGTGATGCATTTTCGCATCTCTGATGCTATGCCCCATCTTTGAGTGCAAGGTTCAACCCTACGGGCAGTTCAATTAGCCCCAAGAGTACTGAAGAGGTGGGACAATACCTACATGGTCACATGTGACTACAGACTCGTGAACAGAGCTTGTACTGTTCACCCAGAATCTCCAAGAAGCCATCACGCCAACACCCTCCGGCAAAGATTGTATTAGCTGATTGAGCCACCGCTCCTTCCAGTGAAGGTGACTCTAGTATCAGAGTGCGCCACTGGAGGTCAGCACATATTTTACCAGCGCCTGCGGCCGAGATAAAGGATGATAACGCCGCCTCAGCACTCCAGAATTCTCAACCCTGCAGCAGAGGCTATCACCTTCACACCCCTCACCACCAAGCACATATACGAGAGATAAGTATAAAAGGTCTGGCATGACCAGAAACCTTCAGTCTCTGCCCCTCCACCGCCTTCGTATAGGGTAGGCGGTTGCCATCGGGATGCGTGATTACTGGTACATCCGCTGATTCCACCGCTCACAATGGCCAGAATCTCTAACAGCAGAAGATATCGCCGACCAGAAGCCACCTGGCTGCAGCCACGGCAGATCCCCTGTCCCTGGGAGACTGGTCCCATCCATAGGCTCCTGTAGATGTCGCTTTCTTTACCACCTCCTGGTGTTACCCAGAACCTCCAGTAGCAGGTCACGACGTCGTCCCTTCAGTACCTCCCGTTACCCACCGGATGGTGTTGGCATCGCTGACACTACCCTTCTGGTAGTTGTCCCCCCTCTTTGTTCCTTCAGTCAGAATAACTTGTGTTAGTTACGTTAAAGGTTGTTGAATACTTTATCTAACAAGTAATCGACTTAATCCCCAATAGCTCTTCCTCCAGGTCACCTTCACTTGGCTGTTACATTAGGTTTTACTTCCGTCGCAAGTTGTATTAACCTCAGAGGAAGTACAGAACCACTGTGTTACTACATATTACTCACCTAATATAACATGTGGTTTCAGTCTAGTACAAAGCTAAATACACACACAGTAAGTGGCCACTCGAGCTCTGCCAAACTGGTAGAACTCGGTAGAGCCTGTATCACTATAACTCCTCCACCAGGAGAATTGAGAAGACCAGGTTATTCCATACTCCGCCACCACCTCAGCTGGGGCCATAAAGGAGCTGGAATCAACTTAGACTGATTGACCTCGTGATGGATACCACGCTTGGGTATTCTGGTCAGGAAGTAACCTGAGCTATCTGTGTTCTATCCACCGCTCAATTTACGGCCAGGTAAAAGAAACACTGGGAGCCATCTCTCGTTACACGAATGTAATTACTCAGAATTATGTAGTATGGAAGTGAGGCACCGGCTTACCTTCTGCGAGGCTGTTTAGTTCCTTTCCTCTTATGCAGAACTCTCGGAAGGGAGGTGCATGGAGAAGGTTGAAAAAGGCATTATACTCCATAGAAGGTAATACAGCTCGCCCACCCGTTTCTAATACTGCCCTCAGCAGAAAGTTCAGACCACCTGCAATACTGAGAGGCTGCACCCCTCAGGTCAACCTGAAGGCAACCCAGCTACCAGGGAACTTGGACAACCGGGACACCAGCAGCACTTCACGGCTTCCAGAGCCAACAGCTGACCAGCAGCCTGCCAGTCATGTGAGCCAGACACTGAGGAGGAACATCCCACTCCCAGGTAAACAAGTGGTAAAGGGTCAGTCAGTGCGAAGGATCGTGACAGTGGCTGTAGGTTTTGTGCTGACAAGACAGGCCACCAGACATGTCTTGAACACTGGCCACGCACCCTAGAAACATTAAGGCCCTTGTCTCGCATGTTTCTTGCGATACTGGCATCATGGTATAAAGCTGTTGAAGAGACCACTGTTAAAACTTCTTAATTAAGATGTACTGCGCCAAGTTTGGTGTGGTACTTAATCTCCCAAGTTGTTGGTCCAAGTTTGATGCAAATTGCCCCAACAAATAAAACCCCATCCTAGTCAAGCAGGCATCACAACTTATTCTTATGTATCACTTCACTCTGATTATACAGTTACCCGCATGTGTAGATACTACCACATTCCAGTATTATATCCTGTAAAAACGTGTAACTGATTAAATCTATTTCTAAAAGAACAAAAGTAAAAATATGTACATATTATTAAGACTGATAGGTGATTTCCAACATCCTACTCCCACTATCATCCCCTTTGATTATAGCTCCTATTGACATTTTTCTAGGAGTAGACATATGCAGTAATCCCACCTTGTCAGCCAACACCAGAAAGCGGTGCATAGCTGTCATCACTTTCTGCGGGTTACTTGGTATGCTGGCCCTACCTGGGTAATAATCTCGGAAAACTGATGTAATGGGCACACTAGGGGTGCAGCTCGCGAACCCTCACTTGGGGACCTGAAGTATTGGCAGTCACCTCCTTCTCTGCTGACCTTGGGTAAGGAGACCTGCGCTGCGCAGGTTCTGCTGCATGAGGGAGGTCACTATCCTGTGGGAAGCTCCTACTTGACACTCACTCGAGCCACTCTTTCTTTCATACCTCTAAATGCTGCACCATCAGGCTCGGCAAAAGACGGCAGCCACGCAGGCCACGGCCATAGCCAGAGGCTGTGGAGTCTGTGCACAGTTTTTCTCGGACATATGAAAATGTTTTTTGCAAACATCACTACATATTTTAAAAGAGATTCAAGATACCAGAACGTGAGTATCCACTGTTAAACATATCCCAGATATACTTAATTTAAACTTAATTAATGTTATATGTAAATGATATAGATCACATGACATGTGATTAATTTGTCACAGTGAATTAGAAGCATTGAAACTTTGGCTCCATATTCCAAAATTTTCAACTTTTTGGTGCTATATTTTGGAAGCTACAATTATTTGACTACAAATATTTACATTTATTATGTGGCCCTTATATAAATATCTTTCAAATAATGAAATAAATTATTGTGACGTATGGCCTTAACATGGGAGTGAAGTTATTCTGAACTCCGGGTCATTGGGTTGTTCTATAATTATACCAGCTTTTATCAAATAGTATCCTACATACACGCTATTAAAAAGAATGTATGAGATTAGAGTCAGGTATTATCCAAAGCAAGGAAAATACCAAACAATGTATCAAACAGTTATGTGGTGTTACTTGTTTACAACATGTTAAAGGATTTGTGACTTGAGATCAACAGGCTTACATTTAACCCATGAACACAAAAAACATGTCCAATCAACTCCACAAAATTGTAATGCAATACCACCACAAGAATGTACCACACACTAAAACATTGTTTCTTCATATAGCCAACTTAAAATAGCATGTGGCACACCTAACCGGTGAAACAAAGTAGGCAAGTTACATGAAGAATATGTATTAGGTTTTATAGGACCAAAAGCTATGTATGTACTGTATGTCACAATATAAAGACAAGTCTAAACATTACAACACTACACTGAGACCCTCAATACGTTATTCATCTGGATATAAGACTTATGTTTATTACAATTTTTATTTTTAAAAAGTAAAAATCATATTAGTTCTTCATACTAAAAACATTGAGATCAATTTTTTTGCTTCAGTAGTAGCAAGTGACAGGTAATATTTTTTAACTACACATGTTCCAGGACAATACAGTAGAAACATTCTGTATTCACTTCATTTATTACACTAATCTTTCTATTCTATAAGAACTTGTTTCGAGAAACCGTGAAAAATTTGTGTGAAAAAAAATTAAATATTTTAGGAAAATTGTCTAAAAACTAAATGTGATGCTCTTTTTTGGCCACAACATGCTGCATTTCTCTTGGTGAGAATTGCACTGAACATAGCGCATATATACTACATCTACCTCCTCGCTAGCTATGCTAGCCAATAACTATTTGCTTTGTCCATCCTCTACCTTCCAGGCGGCCAAATCCCGTGTGTGACTCAACTACCATCACGAGTTAGTCCTGCCCCTGTGCTCTCGCTTGCTTGCCATCTCACTTTGCTTGTGTTATTACAACTTGGATTTCTCTTAGTTTTTCAATACTGTTTGTTATACGCTGTTCATAGTCAAGTGAGCACTTTTTAAGGCCCTTCTAAATTTTTCCTTTCATCCAATTTCCATCTTCCTGGTGCTTTTTAATATAAGCATTGCAATGTGACCTATAAACACAGTGTATACATGTCATTGCCCCCGAAATTTAATGCCTGAGGCTGAAGTAAGATATATTTATCAGTGGTTAATGCCTGTTGGGAGAGCCTTAAAAAGTGCTCACTTTACCATGAACAGCCTATAACAACTTATTACATTTAATTTTTTCTTGGACTCTGATTTGGTAATGTTTTTGACTTGATTTTACAAATGATTGTTGATAACCCTCACCTTTTATACAAACTTATGATTTCATTCAAGTGAGTGCAAAAAGAGCATACTTATAGCATTATACACAGACCGCGATCCTTTAGTAATGATGAGCACTGATATAATAATGTGACGGTTCATCAGTGTTTGTCAGCAGTAAACAAACAGCCTGCAGTAAACAATTAATATTTATTTATTGTGCAGTAACTTTACCATTTCAGAACTCTCGGCAGCGCTATTCATTACAATAAAAGAAAAAGGGTAACTTATGAATATAAGAATAATATCTTATATTAATACAAAAGGCAACTTAAAAATAAAAAAAATCCAGAGACTTGTTTGACTGAGGAAAATAAATTTCATAACATAAAGTCTGCTTTGAGTTTATTTTTGTATTGATTTTGTGCAAAATTTCAGTCAGGAATATTTTTTATTTAATTGTTCTACTGTATGTACTTCTGCAAATATCTTCTTTCAATGGCATTGCACATCCTCTTTAGTGCCAGTAAAATCAATGCTTTCAGTAATCAATAT
Organism: Dryococelus australis; assembly: GCA_029891345.1. Lineage (NCBI taxonomy): Eukaryota > Metazoa > Arthropoda > Insecta > Phasmatodea > Phasmatidae > Dryococelus > Dryococelus australis. Next base: position 203,986,018 of record CM056998.1, read on the forward strand.
AGCCTCACGCGAAGTGCCCACCAAAAACTGAATTTACGCTTGCAAAAAAAGTACACAGCATTTACTGTTACAGTTTTTGTCATTGTTCGGCAACAAGGCAGGTTGCAGGGACCCTTCTGTGGTGTCATTCTATTTGGAAAACTTCTCTGAATAATGGTTTCTCCTTTCTTCTATTTGCATCTCTTTCCACAACATATCTATATAAATGTTGTCAAGCTATATCATTTAATGTTTACATAAACTACACAAGCCTGCTGTGTTAAGTCAATTAATAAAAAATGTAATATAATCACAGTTATGGTAAATAATATAAACAATATAACACTTAATTTCAATAATATAAACTTACAGAGTACATATAAAATAAGAAAACAATGTTTCACATACAGGGGTTGGGATGGGTCAAAATTGGTCAAAAATTTCCCAAAATATTTATAGCAATTGACCTGTCTTAACATATCTTATTTATGAAAACAGTAAGGGGTCATTTCAGTAATATTCTACTGCACAAGTCACTTAATAACATCTTGAAAACATTGATAGCATGTTTCTCATAATAAAAAAACCAGAGATAGTGAAATTAATTGTGACCAAGTAATGTATTTGAGGCTTACTATATAATATACTGTATAACAATTATATATCATTGACTGAAAAGATTTTGGTAATGTTAAATATTTAATTACATAATCTTGCTAACATTACCAAATAAACTGTAGAGAAAGTAATACTTCCTGTAAACCAATATAAAAATGTAGGAGTTGGTCTTATTTTGGCATGTGTTTCATTTCCCTGTAGTACATTAGTTTTAGTATTATTTGTGGAATTCTCAGCTGCAGTTGACGTTACATTTTCAAGATGTTTACTCTCGAAGTATTGACAAGAGGGTTGATATAATGGCCTCCACAAAAACCAAATGTGATAGTTCACGTCTCTGGAAATAAGGTGAAATTTTAAAACTAATTACAAATGTAATTGAATTACCACAACACCAACTACTTATCTAATGTTTAAAAAAAAAAAAAATGTCTTAATTTAATGTTTACTCAGTAAGACTTAAAGATGTGGACTTTCCTAGGCACCAGTAGAAGCGAAAAGTGCCGAGTTATGACGAGCAGCATACTACAAGCAAGCTAGGAATACTCACACTTTGAACATGACTAGGTTCAGCAGGTTGAAGCCCTTGCAGATGACGTTGCCGAGGATGCGAGTGGGGTAGCCGCAGCGGATCTGGTAAGCAGACAGCAGCAGGTAGAAGCATTTGACCATGTACCACATCTGTGGGGGCAGCGATGCGTTGAACTGCCTGCACACACGTTCCTCCTCAGTGCACAAGCAACACACAACCTCCTGCCAAACCAACGCCTGCCCCTCCTCTCTATGACTACATGCATATACTCACATCACACTTCACACTCATCACCACTCTACTTCTACAGAACACCACCTCAACTGTCGTTCTGACAGCTAATGGTGCTTTCATTTCCTAGGCAGACTTGCCAGAAATAGGAAGTGATCAGATTTACAACAGATACAGTGCAATCTCAATCCTTCACTTTCATTTACCTAATATTGTTTTTCACATAATTATTAGACAGTTTATTTTCAAGATCCTGATACATTACCTTTTTGAACAATGTTATATATTTTATTATGTACAATTTTTACAACACTAAGCTGTTGAAACATGACGCGTAGCTGGCGATAGCTTTTCTTGTTTATGCGACATCAACTCCGCCCATGAGAGGTCACGGTAACCATGCAGAGAAACGAACACAAGATAGCTGCACCCAGAAGACGACTGAGATCCACTTGTTGCCTAGCCAGCCGAACACAAGACAGCTTCACCCAGAAGACGACTGAGATCCACTTGTTGCCTAGCCGGCCGAACACAAGACAGCTTCACCCAGAAGACGACTGAGATCCACTTGTTGCCTAGCCAGCCGAACACAAGACAGCTGCACCCAGAAGACGACTGAGATCCACTTGTTGCCTAGCCAGCCGAACACAAGACAGCTGCACCCAGAAGACGACTGAGATCCGCTTGTTGCCTAGCCAGCCGAACACAAGACAGCTGCACCCAGAAGACGACTGAGATCCACTTGTTGCCTAGCCGGCCGAACACAAGACAGCTTCACCCAGAAGACGACTGAGATCCACTTGTTGCCTAGCCAGCCGAACACAAGACAGCTGCACCCAGAAGACGACTGAGATCCGCTTGTTGCCTAGCCAGCCGAACAAAGCCAGCATGCCCCTGAGCGAGTGTCAAATTCCACTCACAACCATTGAACTACCGCGTTTCCATCCCTCGCCAAGAGAGCGCAGCAAGGGATGATGCTGCCCAAGAAGGGAGGAGCCAGCCAGACGAAGATGACTGGATCACACCAAAGAAAGCCAAAGCGAGGCTGTCGACCTTATTTAAGGCTGGACAAGCCCTCAGAATGCCTGTTGACATTGCATTGTCTAACTCTGCCTTGAAAACTCAGCAGCTTTCTCTACTACTGCCAAGCTAGGGCTCTCTGTTCCCAAAGTCTCTTTGAGATCATCTACCAGCAAAACTTGCTTGAACCCCGGTACACATACTCCACTTGGGAGTGTTTATACCATCCCTTCAGGACTACACTAGATAACAGCAGGGTTAGAGTCGTTATCACGACTTGTTTATTAATTGCTCTAGATTTGCTCATTGTCTAACAAGTACCCTTCACTTGCTATTAAGGTAACTTCTGCTGGTTGCTTGATAATCACGAAAGCCTACGAGTTACAGAGTATGGGTCACTGTGTTTATTTAACTCAAAATGAATAAGTTCACGTCTACGCAATGCATTCTAATTCTTCCAAGGGTGATTTGAACCTCTCTATTGCATTGTAAACGCCATCCTCCAAGGGAGAAGCAGGTGACCGTATCTTGCCAACCAGTTTGTGAGAATATAGTAGGAGCTCACCTTAACTGGCCAGTGCATATGTCGCAAAACACCACACAATTCACTGTCCACCCATACTATGTACCCAGTGTGCAAAGGTACTTGGCACACATGGATGGTAGAGCCCCCTACTAGGTACACTCCACAAGGAAGCTACTGGACCACCCAAGTCTGCTAACCCGCTACATCTACTACATGAAATTCGCCAGTTGGAGCAATAGGACTTATTTGGCATGACACCATTGCATCTGGGTACTCTTGCGATGGAGGAGCTGCCATTGTCATCATTTAATCAATGTATCATCCTGCATAGTGGTGTTCTCGATGGACAACTCATTTACCTTCCCCTCTCTCCCCTCTTTGCCCTCCCTCATTTCCCCTCCGGTAGTCCATCATCTCTTTTTTGGGCCTTTAGCATAAATTTGCGATGGGCAAGTCTGTGTGCACTGTTTATTCACATGCATCAGTTATTTTTCCAGGGGTTCTTACAATAAACAATCCACATGGGTTCTAGTATACACAAGTATATGAGTATGTGGTCAGGATACTCACATTTCCCCCATCTATACCTACAATCATAGTGTATTTATTGGAAGGAAGATGAGGTTTTTTGACAGAAAAGGAATAGAAAAAATAAGGGGTCCACTACAATTCAGGGTGGTCTTCAATTCAAAACCTAGGCACAAATAACATAAATGTGGGACACTGCTAGAACAGTTGTATGTATTTTTGTAGTGCTGAGACTGCACCTGTCAACTTTGACAAGGGTCCTCTTATCTGATATCACCCAGCCATAAAGAGGAAGTCCTTTGTTGGGAAGCAAAATGGCTCAAGTCACGAATATAACACCCACGATAGTTTTACACTGTAAGAAAGATGCTGCTACCATACAGACAGGTTACACACACCTATTACATTGTGAGCTTTTCTTTAAAAATATATAAAATATTTTGTATTATTGATATAATAGCATTTCTTCTTGAAGGGTTTATCATAAATTCATGCAAAAATACTTCAACCTAAATATTTTTTTCAGCACTTCACACAGGTAGTGTTGAATTCAGGTTTAAATATTTTTCCCTCAAAAAATATTTTTTTTCGAAGGGGTTGTTTTAGATTCAGGGACATCTTCCTTTTGGGTAAATACGATAAACAATGTGCGTATTGTAGACACTTCAGGACAAGGGGAGAGATGGATAATAATAATAATAGTACCCTCAACACTGGAGGCGCTAACCTTTCCGTGACAGCTGGCAGAATGAAGAACATCCAGATGTGGATGCCAATCACGAGGAGGAACTGGAAGATTATTTTGCCAAGAATGAACTTGCGGAGGTAGAGCGCCCTGTCGATAATGATGAGGGCGAACTGCAGAATCAGCATGAGCAGGAACGGCACAGGCACCTTGTTCTCCTCCAAGTAGGAGGCCACTCCACCATCCCCTTGCTGCGTCTGTAACACACACACGCGCTGCCTCACTGCCATACGGTCCACCCCAGCAGCCAACCACCATGCCACCCGGTACTCACTCCAAATGCAGAGAATCCGAAGATGATGACTAGGAAGTTGAAGAAGTCACAGAGGAACATGTAGGTGTACACATCAGCAGTGACACGCGCAGTCGGGGCCAGCAAGTCACGGAAGAAGGTACGGACGGAGCCTAGGTACCTGGCGGAGCTGCAACATGGGCAGGAGCACCAGGTGAGATGTGCAGTGGTGAGTAGAGACAGGTAAAGGTATAGAGTAAAGAGGTGAGTACTAACGCCAAGGGACAAGGTGGAGTGCTGGACTGCGGCTCTGTGCTCACTACCACCAGCTGTCTGTCATCTCCATCTGCATCCAGCTCTTCCTCACTCCTGATTGCACTGAGTCGTCGCCCCGCATGCGTCCGCACCACCTCCCGCTCTTTCTCCCCACTCACCATCGTCATTCTTCAGCACAAAGCTCTGCCGTGGCTGGGAGAACGCCACCAAGTCCTCATAGCGAGACTTCCATAATCCCATCGACTTGAGCATCACCCTGTCAACAAGTGTATGCAGGTCAGCCTTCACCAGATACAGAGCACAAGAGTGGATGTGCACTGCCATGTGGCCTCTGCACCTTCCTGTCACAATATATTCTGCTCTTGTCACCATCCTGGATGAGCCTACGAAAATAGAAAGTGCCACCACCCATTTGCCACGCAACAAATCTTGTGTAGCTCCTCCTACAATCCATCTCCCATTATTTCCAAAAAAGCTAACACAATTGCTAAAAACCTGAAACCTGTTCTTTACACTAGCTGTGCATTACAAGCATCTAAGCTATGTTGACAAGTCGTCATACTTTAAATCCTCCCTGTCATTTAAATCGCTGTCGCTTGACGCGTGATGCATTCCTGCACATTGGGCATGTGCACACTCTACTTGCGACTTCGCCCCATCATTGAGCACCAGCGCTCACTTGGGCAAGTCATACTCGCGTTAGTACAATAAATCATGTTCCTACAGAATCCATAAGCTTCACGACACGAGGGACTACAGACACATGGTTGGAGAAATTGTACTGACTACTCATACACACGTGATCACCCTAACCCCGGCATGGGATTTACCTGTTCGACAAGTCATCGACACCCTTCCCGAACATAAATGAGTTCCAGGGTTTGCTGTAGGAGCGCAGCACTCAGTCCATGAGATCAGTACCGTCTCCAGCACTTGATACTGAGACAATATGATATGTCAACGCCTCCAACACAGGAGATAAGAAAAGTGTAGCACTGCCACCAAGCACAAATAAACAACCCCTGGGGAGGGAGGCTAGTCACCCCCGCACCCCTCTGGAAGCCATAAATTGTAAAATTAGTATAAATAGGAGGAGCCATACCAGGCTTTGGGCAGTTGCTATCCCTCCAGTCTGAACAAGGCAGAGGGCGGCAGTAGGGCTGCCCTCTCTTCCAGTCTGAAAAGGCTGAAGACATATTTAAAGGACATTGCTGACCACTAGACTATGCTTTATGTGCGCGATCAAGAAGACATTGCAAAAAGTCAACCGCGGTCAGTGACCCCGCAGACTCTGCTGTTGTGCAACATCCACCTTCTAGAAGTTGCAGAAGACGTCATCTATTCCTACCAACCACTCTGGCATTCCTCCTGTGCACCATCTGGTAGCAAGTCGTGGAAACATTAAATACAGCTTAGATTCCTTCAGAATGATCCCTGTTACGTTCGGTATGGCATATTAGAAGCTGATTGCTTATTTATTTTCATGTTATTAAGACACTTACTTTTGCCCAGGATGCCTTCATTTGGAATAACATAGAATCGAGCTCCCTAACTTTATTTTTATTAGTGCGTAAATATTTTACTGTAGGAGCCAGTGTGGACTCACCCTGCATTTCAATATGTACATCATTACAGAATGTATTTTAAATTAAATTGCAGAGTATTTATTATTTACCGTAGTCTGAACCTTGATAACTGTTAGAATTCAATTTCTAACTTTATCTATAGATAGAGGAAGTGCAAGTAAAGCGCGACCATACCATTAAGCTAAATTCCACAACACTTAATTAACTGCAAACCGAGGTGTACTCCTGCGTAGCTCATTGGCTGCACAACAGAATAGGAACTCTAATCCACACTGAAGTTGGTTAGACCAGGAGTTCTACTTCTCCTTTTCAGTCTGCAAAGGCCGGTAGAAAAACTGAACATCTCTGCCACTGACTCGACTTCATGTAGGTACAACATCCAGGATCCAGAAACTTCTGCTTCTCTCTCAGTCAGTTCCAGTTTGATAAGGCTGGACAGTGGGTATTGAGAGTGATGATACTATATCATGTGAAATACACAGTATGACCGTTTGTTTTGCTTGCTTCTCCTCAATGAGTTTCTGTATAGTCTAAACGCCGTAGGCAAAGCATGGAAGTAAAAGTAAACCATGCAGACAAGCTCTCAGGGAAACCATTAGAAAAATAAATAATATAAATTCATTAGCATCCGAGAGCAGTAATTCTCAAGTTAGTAATCTACCCCATTTGCCGGCCCCGCTATTTGGACCGTTGATAAAGTTACCTGGTAAGGTTCATTTGGCCGTAACTTTTTTCTACAGGAAGGGAATGCCCTCCTTCGAATTTATCGAAGATGACTCTATAATAGTCCTCTTACACCAGTCAACCATGTCCGCTGCCCTGCATCACCGCAACAAACATCAGACGCTGTTCCCGAGCTCACCCACCACGCGAGTCTGCCACCAAAGAGAGTGCCCCTCCTCCCCCATCCAATAAGGTACAGCTCCCACTGAAACGTCGCCATTCAAGTGCTGTTGACAATTTTGTCCCTGTCAGATTGCCCACGCGGCCAGTACTATACAATGGCCAGCCCCTGAAGAGGGACTAAGAACCTTGCCATTTAATTAGGTAATTGCCTCTTAATGTACTCTGTGAATCTGACATCACAATTTGGATTGAAGTATCTGATAGTGCACAGAACCAGATCTTCCAGCTCGAAAGACACCTGGTCCATTTCCCTCTAGGGTTTTCCTCCCACTCCCCTTGGTATAGGATAAAGAAACCCATACGATTTTCCCAACATGGAGAACCATATGCTAGCCAGGCACCAACCCATGTACCTCAGGTGCAAACTCCCATTAACCAAACCTTGCAGAGCTGCCAGGGAGGTAGATGGAGATAAGGATTTAGTGGAGGTCGTGACTTTCTAGTGGGTGGCTCTCATCCCCACAGCGGCGCAAAATTGAAACAGAGAGCTATATCTAAATGGGAGCAGCAAGTAGTAGGAGTGCTTCTTCGGGGAGAGGCCTTGATGTGATGGCTTCTTGTAGGATCTGGTGGACGGTAAAAGCAAGGAGCACATGGTTAGATACATGTCGAGGCTCTGTCGAAGTTTGGTAGTCCCATGTGTCCTGCCTCCAATACGTTTGCAATTAGTGTTGACTTGTCCATAGAAGTTTGTCACATGTCAGATGGGGCGAAATCGGTCCTTTGGAATGCACTCTCTTTAAATGCAAAAATCGTAGTCAAATCAAACCTTGCCAAACCGCCATGGAGGTGGGGGGAGATCAGGATTTAGTTTAATTAGTTTAGTTAAACCCCTAATCCTCGTGTACTGCACTTCAATCAATGATGCCCGACATGGGGTTCAACAGTAATGGTTTCAACAAGGCTGTTAGGACGTGTGTCACACCCCGCATATACACCCACGGTCCGTACACGCTTCACGCTGACTCAAGCCTTGCCAGTGACAGCAGACAGCTTTGGTGTTACTTGGCAGCTACGTACTTGACACAAGATTCACCATCAGAAGTAATAATGCACACCTCAAATGTTTGTCTGCCAAGTCTAGCCACAATCACTGCTCATGTGTCATTAATAACTCAGCATTTTGCAGCATTGTAGTCAGCGAAATTAAATACATATGCTTGGGACCCACTGTTACTAATGTTATTACAGTGAAACCGTGTTAAGAAGTTCCCATGTAAGACGTTTTCCTGCTTAATAAGTTGAATAATTTTCCACTTTTCTATACCCATATGTGTAATTTGACCCTTTTAAGAAATTTTCCTGGTTAATAAGCATTATTTTTTCAGTCCCTTCAAAAACGTCTTAAAAGAGTTTTACTGTACAGCTTTTGGAAGGGAAGTTGGATAAACGTTTAGCAAAACCATGGGAGTTACACATTAGTGCTGAAAAAAAAAAATTCAATATTCAGTCAGTTTTTATTTCAGGTATGACAGTTAATACTTCAATACAGTTGACTCTCGATCTATCGTTATTCAGGGGACTGCCAAAAAAACTTCCATACATGCAGGATTTCAGTAGATGAGGTTTCTGACAAGTGCATCAATAAATTACAACTTCTAACTGTATAAAACTTTATGTTGAGTATAGTAGGAGGTGTACATTATCTGTGAATAAAGTTTAGCTAATAAACACAATAAAAATATATGGCAATTTTGGAAAAAGTATTACTGTAAATAATACATTAAAAAAATATCACCTATACTCGTTTAAACAAACAAAATAATATCTCAAAATACCAAATATAATTGTCATCTGACACCAAATGCAAGCTGACTTAAAACCTTCAAATTCTCTGAAAATGAAAATAATATGACACAGAATGCAAGTCAAATTCTGAATGTCTTGCACGCACTCGATCAGCTGAGAGCACACTGAGATGTTATTGAATGGGCAGTGTGTTCACGGCAGCTTGGGGTGGAGGGGTGGTAGCAGGAGGATTATCCCTCCACGCTGCTATATGTTGGTGACACCTTGCGCGCATCACAAATGTCTGTATTTTAAAATAATTATTTTCATTTTACTGCACAGAAAATCTGTAATTTTGAGACAGAAATGAATAAATAATGTGATTATAACAGATTTATTCACTATCTTATAAATTAATTATTCAAAACTACATCCTCTGATTTTCTCTGTCATGAGTTACACTGCACTCGGCTTGGTGCTTACCTACCCATTATTATTTAGCAAAAGGTGTCGAATAGGCCCTTACATTTTATCAGTTTATTCAAAAGACACATTTCTATTGAAATAAATTAATATAAATCTTCCGATTTCCCCGCAGAAGTTACTGAAAATGAACTTTATTTCTGAAGATGCTGCCCCATGAGTTAAATAAATATTACATTTCAAAGTCATATTAATTTTACGCCAAATACAATGAAACACCAACCTTATGGGATAAAATGATCTTTAATCACAAAAGAAAACATCTTTGCTAGTAATAATTCCTTGTTAAAACATTTTGCTTAACATAACATTTTCAGGCAAAACCATTTGCTTTGAAATACTAGTGATGATAGGTGTAACTATTATGAGCAACAGATAATATTGATAAAATTTCTACACTCGCCACATACAGTTTATTGCTCTGAGGATAGGGTGTGAAGGCTAGCGCACAGACAGGTTTTTTTTCTTTTGCTAGACAACAACTTCCCCTCACTGCGGTATGTAAGGGGAGGAGGAAGGAAGGTGCACGGCTGAGAGAGACAGAATGAGGGGTGAGAGATAAGACACTAGGTCACCATGAAGGTTGCTAGGTAACAACTTCCTCTCTCGCAGCCATGTAAGGGGAGGTAGCAAGCCAGTCTCACACATCGCACCATGCCGCTGAGTCAGACAGACCAGACGTGTTGAAAGACAGAAAACGTACTGCAGAGATGTGATAAATGACAGCACGCATGATGTTTAGACTAGGGATGGGCCGATACCACATTTTGCAGAGACCAATGATACTCATTCTAAACTATTGCCGATGCAGCCAATAACAGCAATGCTGATACCAGTTATGATAAGGACAATCATAACTACCAATTCCCAATATTTGGTAATACTTTTATTACTTAGATTTAAGTATTCAGTTTTGTGAACACTTTAGGCACTTTGTATTAGGTTTCTATAGCATAGAAATGAAAAACAACACTAATTTTAATAATAAATTGACACATGATGCTTTTTGAGTAAATTAATTTTAACGACTTCAGCTCCATCCCTCAGGTCTCTTGCACTGAGTTTGAAGGTTAATATTATTACATCAGGATAGATTGTACTGTCTGCCTCACAGATTTTATTATTCACCGGTCCACTGTAATCATGCTAGGAGGACAAGCGAGTTCATTTACTCCCCGCTAGATCGTTCTAGCAGTATTATCACTTGTCTTTTGTTTTGCATCCCCTTCCAGCTGGCCGGTGGCGTCACAAAGGCTAGTCATGCATTTTGCATCTCCCGCTTAGCGACCACCCCTCTCCCTAGTGGCATCAGCCAATGAGAATTGGGCACAGGCCCACAATGAGTATAAAAGCTCAGACAGCCTGTGTCTCTGCAGCAGTCTCCTTTCCTAACGCCTGACGCTCAGGAACTGACCAGATTGTAGTGTCCAATACACGTTGCTTGGGCACCTTCCCTTTTCTTATCGTTTGTATTGTTGCCGCTGTTCCAGCATGCACTGCTCGAAACATCCCCGTATGGTACACATCAGCAAAGCTTGTGGTAGGGTTATGTCGGTTAGGAGATATCCCCTATGTACCCCGCAGCCCTACAACCCCTGCAATTATGCCCGCAGCTACAGTGGATCCTATCCCTGTCTTTCTTAAGGCTAACATTCTGTCACATACCTACCAAGCTCGTGTCAGCGATCACGTGATGTCGATTCTACAACACGCACATCAACAATGCAAGAGATTATTCTTCAGAAATTCTCACCACGCATTCACTTGTTTTGAGTCGGAAGCCTCTGCCGGCCAACCTAAACTGTAGCTTTCAAGAGTTGAAGCCTGCGCTGCTGGCCCGAAGCTAGAGTGCTTTCACCACATCTTCATTTTCACAGAAAATAAAGCGTGTGTGACTTTTAACTTGAGTACCCGTCCTTGTAGTATAGTACCTTGTAATTACCCTCGTAACGTACTTGCAGGTATTCACGGGAGTTATTCAGTAGAGCCACACCCTTGCTTTCTGCACAGTCCAAGCACTAGCACCGGCTGCTCTTTCCACCAATCCCAGATTGGGAGAACGGAGGAGCCTTTCCATAGGTACACTGTCTGTGAAACCACGCACTGGCTTAGCGATTACTTCTCCTTGCAGTGGCTTCGCTGAGGAATTTTAACCCCTAAGTAGTAAATTGGGTACCAGGCCATGCACCTTAGCACTTCAGTACAGGCAGATGGCGATATAGTTTGTGTAGAGGTAATTTCCACATCCCGATGGAAGGCCCTGAAGGAGAAAGTTAAGAACACACTCGCTGCATCAGGTCGAGCACACGAGTATCAACCCTCTTTAGTGAAACAAATAGCTAGCCTTCCTCCACGAGAACAGGTGCAAGCTATACAGCATTTGCAAGAGCCAACGGAGATACCTGTGCCATAGCATCTTTTCTCGCCACCTGAACGCTCCAGACCTGCAGCTTATCCCGAGTGGATTCTTAAATACTTGAGACGACCTGAGTTAACTCCGACTTCAGTAGTTGCACACTTGACTCCAGCTGTGCTCATTCCCACACCACAGTACAAACCACAGGAAGTTCCTGGTACAATTACTACACCTGCACCTCAGAACAATGCCTCTGTACTGAAACGTCACCCAGGTAGCATCATATCTGCAGTACCTGCCAAGCGCCGAATTGTTCCAGCGAACCAAGATTTCACACCCTGCCGAGTAGCAACACTGCCAGTTCTGTACACCGGCAAATTTAAAGGGGCAAATAAGTGACTTAACAGTCAAGGAAAAACTGTTACTAAACAAGACAGCATTCATTACCAACTGAGTTCATTGAAGTCAACCTTCTAAACTTCAAGTAAACTGATGCAGACTTGGATTTAAGACCTGAGAAATACCATACATAATCTCGACATGCATGTTTGTTTAAACCAAAAGCCTAAAGATGTCATTAAAAATAACTTATTGAAATTAATTTAATATCAAATATTCACTTCAAATTGACCAAAAAATTTTTTATTTATGTTAATATTTTTGCTTAGTATTCCTTCGTCAGCCGAGCCATACTCAGTCCTTGGTTAAAATTACTTATATTGTTGCGACAATTTTTGCCAATTATTACTTGCCGAGTCTTATTCACACCTTTAACATTCTAACCAAAACCGCAGCCGACAGTTTCCAATAAGAACTACGTACGTCAAAATCTTGAGTATTTGTTTTCACTTTCCATTTTCAATAATGGTGTCATAGAATGTATGATTCATTTTCATTGCTGCGAACCTACAAGTGCAGTAAACGCATAAGAAGAATAAGAATAGAGGTTGCTTTCTTATTGTTGCCAAACTACGAATGCAGTAAAAACGTAAGAGAAAACAAAAGACTCTTGTGGGACGTAAACAATACTCTCAATAGCAGCAGTTGTCAATTAGCCGCAATGTTTTGCATTCACGTTGATGCGTGCCGCTTTCCTGTTTATACTGCTAAACAACTACAACCCATCAGCCTCAAGTATTTCTCCATAACCCAAGGAATGGTGAAACCTGGCAACAGATTTGATGAGTGTTATTATATCACCATTACCCTGGAAGGGGATTCTAAATAGGTGAAAATAAGGTTGCGAAAGCCATGAAGAAGGGCCCCCCCCCCCCTTCCACACAGAGGACCAACAAGCCATCAACCGCTTCAGGGCAAAACCGAGCGCACCCAAATATGCACGAAGCCGAGTGCCGGACAGACGGTAGCTACTCCCACCCCGGCCTCGCATGAGAGGGACGTCAAGAGGCAACGTCAGACCTCCCACCTGGCCTGGCGGTGCACCTGTCCAGCGAACTATATAAGACAGTGCATGCCTGGGCTCGGGAGTTATTCCTTCCTCCAGTAACTCGCCTCAACACTTTGTGTGCTGGGGCCTTCTACTGTTCAACAGTCTTTGGTAACCACCAGAGGCTGCTACCATTGACATTACCAGAGGCTTCTGCAGCCTCTACCAGAAGCTCCATTGTCCACCACCCAGCATCTTCCAGATGCTCTTCTTCTTCTTCAACACCTGCAGACTTAACACACCTTCCGCTGTTGCTCCTCCTGGATCAACAGCCGCCTCTACTTGCCGGTAGAGGCAACTACACCCACTGCTCTTAAAGTAGTGGTCCTCTTTTTATACAGTCTCTTCTAGACGCCCCATGGATAGAGTAGCTGAGACCAGAGTTATTTTCATAGCCGTCAACACCACTAGCTATCTTGGTTAGTTTAGGAGCAGGTCGCCTACACCTGTTTACCTTAGGTTACTTCCATACCACACTCTGCTTGGTTAGGAGGTAGCATGCATCACTGTATTTATTATTAATAATAAATACAGAGTGTTCTGTTCACTGAGGGTATCTATTCTAGAGGCATTTCCATTTCACCATTAGAAATAATATCAACCGTATGTCGTCAACCGAAACCGGGTATTGATATACCCGTACGAACCATAGAGAACATCTGCGGGGTCCCTTCAGAAATCTGTGTGCCTGACACACACACCATTCGACGGCCACCCGTTCTAGACCCCAGGGGATAGAAGGGTAGATCCCTGACCTCTAGCACCTCATCCAACAGGAGCGAGACAGTTACCTGAGGTTGTATTCAACCGGAGCTGGAAGGAATATTTGCTTGGGACTGAAGGCCTTATGCCTGTTGCGACCCTTACCCAATAGGTTTGCGCGCCAGTGGCGGGGAACTGATTAGAGCACCAAGCCTATGCTGGCAACCACTACTGGAAGTACACTTATATACAGATCTGTCTTGTGTTCATGACGATCGGCAAGTATCTGTAAGTGTCAAACTAATCTCTATGCCTTTTGGAAAAAGGTATGGCTTGCAGAGGGAGGAGCGAAAGGTGGCCTAAACTGCCAGCCAGCGAGTGTGTGTATTAGACCCACCTACTCTTAGCAGGCAAGCCGAACGGGACAGAGCACAAACGGACTGTCATCTGGAGAGACCTTCCTCTCCAGTATTTACGTATATCTGCTTCCCTGCACACATTCGCATAGCCCAAGAATACCAACTTGTGGTACGTGCTCTGCAAGAGGGTACTGAGGTAAGATAAGGGGCAGCTAACCCCTGGTTCTGGAGCCAATAGGCTGTGGAGTGTTGGTCAGCATGGTACCAATGCCCACCACTCTCCTGCAAGAGTCATCTGTTCCAGCCAGCAAGAACCAGCTCCGTCTTCAGTGACTGAAGTAACCCTTTCGTAACTCAGGTACCACGAAACAGACAAGCGTCCCAACCACACCTGTTGTCCTTCCAACAATAGAAAACTTTGTATCCAGTCGCCATCCAACCCACCCAGCATGAGTTACTAGCCACAAACGTAGCTTACAGATCTAGCCAGTGCTAAATCAAGTGTGCCTGATCTAACGCATCTAAAACCATGTTGACTGTACCTATAATTCTATAATCGAGGAGGCATCACCGCAGCATCCAAAGGTGAATGATGCACACAGTCTTTATGAAAGTACCAACAGGAAATATGGTAAAATATAAACAATGGGAACAAATCATCGGAAAACAATTGTTCTGAATATATTTTGGCTTTCGGACAGAATATCTGATTGATGGAAGCAGCAAATTTATGCTTTAAGAGATGTAGCATGCTGGTTTATTTAACATTGTGTTAAATAAATTAGTGCTACTAATCGATGAACAATAATAGGCAAATAATGTTCAGATGCCGCCGATGCCGATGGCTGTGGTATTGGCCAGTTAATCAGTATCAATATCAGCCCAGCCCTAGATTTCCCATCCAGTTACGAAACCTCTGCATAAACAACCAGCTTAAAAATGATAGTTGCGGGAAATTTTAGGTGACAGAACCCGAAGTACACTTTTATTGACGCACCATGCAATAACTATACAAGTGGGTTATTTTAACATTATTTAAATAGGAATTTCGCTGGGACCAGGAAAAATTGTTGGTGGGTGCTATTTATCAATACTGGCAATAATGATACATCAAGAGTCGACTGTGCCTTGATACACCTTCATGCATGAAGTATTTCTGACTAAACCCCACACTCGACTTCACCTTATCTGAACATGCCTTCACTTCAACAAGGTGGAGTTACAACAGTAAGAAAGACTGGTCAAATGCCTACAGGATATGGCCTTGCACTAAGGAGTTTTACTAAAGACACGTTTGTCCAGCTATTACTGTGTACTTTCACTCTTAGTCAGACATCACGCCAGCCTCCCCGAAGTAAGATTGTATTACCGACTGAGCAGCCGAGCCCGCCGTCCAAGGTCACGTAGTTCTACGGCAAGCCGAGGGATGGCACCACCAGTATCAAGGGCCGACGCTTGCCACATCAGCTCGCCACCCCCTTGCACCCCGTGCCACAGAGAGCACGCAGACAAGGAGTAATATAGTCTGTGCACTGCTCACAGATCCTCAGTACATCTTGTTCTTTCCATTGCGCTTAACAGTACCAGAAAGAGCCACCAGATCCTCACTACCCACCACATACTGTTCGGCAGCTGCAACAACACCTTTCAAACCTTCTGGTAACTCTTCACCAAAAGCTCCCGAAGACGACGTTAACTCTTCTGCCTTACCTGCTGATAATGGCAATTGCGACATCCTACACCTCTGGTAGTGATTGTCAACAGTCCCTTCAGGACATTTCATGCTCACCTCATCTGCTGGTAACGGCAATCACTTACACTAATTGGTAATGGTCGCCAACAGTTCCTTCTGGACAACGGATAGTGATAGTTAGGGACCGTTTTACAGCTACTTAGCTGGATCGCTTTGTCTAGTTGAGGACCAGATCTCCTTCACCTGGATTCACGTAGGATAACTTCCATTCAACTCTGGAATAGGTAGGAGGTAGTATGGGCCACCATGTATATTCTTGCTGGAATATATACGTTTTTTCACACTTACTTCTGAGTACTTATTTCATTGAGTAACTGTGTTAGCCATACGTAGAGACGAGTCCTTCAGAGAGAAGCATGAGGAGACCATAATTTTCGCACCACACATCCATTAGACGGCCACTCGTGCTGTGCCCCAGAGTATCGTACGATAGAGTCTCAAGAACTAGAAAAACCTCCCTAAGGTGGTTAGACAGCCAGACCAGCCTATACTCTGTCCACAGTGCTGAACTGTGCCGGAGGGAGTGAGAGTTTGGTTCTGGAGGACAGACCCCTTTTGGATACCACACCCAAGTGTCGTTGACGGACAGCTTGAGGAAACCCACTGCTCTGTATCCACCGCGCTTAACAGTGCCGGACAAAGGAGCACAGGGTACAACTCTTGTCTGTTCGGCTTCGGCCTTGGCCTTACACACCACTCGGGACTTCGCCAACTGCTTCATTTTGTCAAGGCCAGTAGTAGTTCATTTCCAGTATGCCGTACGCTCGGAGGATGATATTCGGCGGAAAGTGAGAACGGAAGCTACTATCTAAGCAGAGTTACAACCCCATGTTACCAGCCTAATGCCACGGGAACAAGCTCTTGCCACCCGCAAGCTGGAGAGGCCTCACCTCCAGCTCCCTCCCAGCACTTGTTTCCAGTGCTCATCAAGACCTCCGGGACCCCTCATCCAATAGTCGTAGCCATCCACCGGGGCAAAGACATCCCGTACAGAATCGCCAACCCCTGGTTGGGGGCTACCAAACCACCTACAGCCCCAGCTCATCTCAGGCTACCACCAGCGTCACTGGTGCACCACATCCCGGAGCTAGCAGCAGTGGCCACCCGCCGTCACCGCAGCTGTGTCAGCAGCCACGCCGGGCCACCGTCCAGACAAGTACACCCATGGCAGTGTGCCACCTCATCCGCCAAGCCATGGTAGCGATTTCAGGCCAAGCAGACAGGCCACGGGCCATGTTCAGATACAACGATACGCTACTAGTCTTTGACGTACACTATATCTCGTGTAACTGGCGGAACGAACAAAACTATAATTGACCGTGGCAACCTCATTTAAGCCACAAGCCTTTAAGAGTCAAAGGTTTTTGTGAAGCCCTCAGTAATGCCTGAGCGCATCGCTCATCACGCATCAACATTGATACTTGTATTTAAACAAAAATTATTCAGTATCAATTTGTACTTATCTATACATTTCTTTGATGCTAATGCCATGTGTGCTTTTTTTTGTTTATTATAAACCAACCGATAATAACATGTAGTTAATCAACATTAGGAAAAAATCAGCAAAATACATAAATATTAAATTTTGTAATACACAGTTGTTAGTAATAAAATTTCAGGAAAAAAATGTGTTATAATGAACAACAAAATAACATTTCTCAACTGCCACACAGAATGAACACAGTCTGTTATAATAATTTTTAAAACAATTACTTTTCGCCCTTAAATAAGTTGACTATAAACAAATAATACAAAAATGATTCCCAAAGTAAATACAAAATCTTAAAGAGGAGAGGTTGGATTCATTTAGCACAGGTTTTTAATTACATATTTAATATTATTTATGTCTATAATTCTTGCACAAAAAAATCTGTTCAATTTATAAAATATAATGAAAATGTCTATTTTATTTTTGAACTGTCCAGTTCAATCATGCAATAATAAATAACTTTTTAAGCTGCATGCTTAAAAAAAACTAACATTTATTTTCAGGATATTTTTTTGTTATACAATTTGCAAAATCCATGCTTGTTTCTCATGTCCTGGAAGTTGCTGTCACACTTGGCAGAGATGCCATCAAAATTAAGATATTAGTGCAGCCATTGTAGAAAACTTTGTCAGAAATCAATAAATTTTAGCCACAAAAAAATTAGGATTAAATTAACAGTTATCTACAAATGACTACCCTCAAGTGGTCATAGATAAATATCACTACTTATTTGATGGCTTGAAAGCTCAGTCGCAAATTTATGAAATTAATCAATCACAGTAGACGACTACTATGTAAAGGAAATGCACATGGTCTGCATCATACATGTAACTTCCACTTTGTAGTTGCATGACAATTTCACTGAAAGAATAGCCAATGCAGTTCTTACCTAAAATACATTTTCACAAAATTATTTTGCACAATTTCCTAAATCTGATGAGTATACATATTAAAGAATGCCTAAATATTAAACATGACAGGTTGTGAAGAGCTTCTAGGGAGAGACAAACTCACTTGTGGAAGAAAATGATGAGGAGAAGAGCCAGGTCATACGTGGCGTAGTTAGGTTTACGTTCAATGCCGATGATGCGTGCCGGAGCGAAGGGGTGTTGTCTAAGTACTGATGCTGGTTCCATGGGATGAGCTCAAATTGGAACAGGCACTTGATGATCACCACGCACTGCAACACCAAAACCCTCTCCTCATATGTACCTCTGTTCTCATTACTTTCTCACACTTAACACCCAACACACTCATTGAATTGTCATTCTATCTCTGTACATATGAAGCAGTTACCTTGACCTGGTGACACTTTGTTTGTGTCTGGTTGTATTCAACATTACCAAATGCTTGACTCTCATACCACATACCAGCCCTGTCACACAAGGATGAAGTTTAACATCCACTGCAAGTGAATATCAATCTTCAACTGGAATGCACGATTACTCAACTTCTACTCTACTCCAGCACACAGCCAGCCTTGCCTCTGCCTACGACCAACCACCAGACCTGGGTGAAGCACAGAGGTCAAGTAAAGATCCAGTCCATTTAGGTTGATAGGACTGTGATAGGGCCAGACATGTGCCTTGGAACTATCTCCTGGGTTGGCCACAGCATGCAGAGGAAACAGAAGATCATGCAGTCTTGCTAACACCGGCTGCTGGATAAATACTTTGAGCTACACCATCACAAAGTCCTGGTCTCGGACAGCATGAGAGAGCTGTACATGTTGTTAGAACCCAACATAAACCACACCGGACTGAGAAAGACTGCCAAGTCAGCTCCTCAAATGAGCCATGGATCATTCTACTTCAGCGTGAAAGGTGGAGCTCAATAATAAAGCAAGTACAGTCATCTCCTGATATGACACAACCCTGTGAGAACTATTGACAAGATGCTGTTCTCAACAAGGATGAAAAAAACTGTGGTAATTGTTCAAGGTCATTTAATTAGAGTTGTTCCGATACCAATTTCCGATACGTCGCATTTCCCTGATGTATCTATATTGGGTATGGTATCAGGCCGAAACTTTAGTATTAGTTATAGCTGCCACTTACGCCCCAAAAACAGAGCTGCCACTTACGGCCCACCCCCCCTCTTGTAATTACACCCAGATGTTGTCCATCGATAATTCCTCCCTCCCTCTTCGTTTCCAGGGGAGGGGGGGAGGGGTGGAGATGGAGAAAGGGACCAGGAGACACTTTTTTTTTTGTGATAAGGGTAGTGTGATATTCTGGCATGGCAAAAAAAAAGAGCCCGGCACTGCTAAAAGGAGAAAGGATAAAAAATAAAAACGAAGCTGGAAATGTTGAGTAGTAGGAGATTGACATTACCGTAATTTTTTTTATTTTGGCTTTTCGCATCCAAGTTATTTAATTAAAGTATTTTCCAAACATATCACAATCACCAAACGTTTATGTAAAAATAATAATTTGTTACATACTTTCTAATAGGGCACCACAAATTTTTGGTGCAATTTTATTCAAAAAAATTTCTTCCCTGGAACTTGTTGCAAAAATCATGGTGTGCGCTATACACGAATAAATACGGTACTCTACCACTTGTCAGTAAAAAAATATTTGAACATCGAGCAACTTGTACTACAATAAGCACTTCTTGCTGGGAAATTGGAGGATTTATATTAATTTATTTGAATAGACACACATCTTTGAATAAACTGATAATATGTACGTGCCTATTTGACACCTTTTGCCATCTAATAATGGGTAGGTAAGCACCAAGCCAGTGCAGTGTAACTCATGACAGGGAAAATCAGATGATGTGGTTTTGAATGATTAATTATAAAAGACAGTGAAGAAATCAATTATAATCATCTCATTTGTGTCTCCAAATAACAAGTTTTCTTTGCAGTAAAATATTATTAATTACTTTAAAAGACAGACATTTGCCACATGTGCAAAGGTGTAACCAACAAGTAGCAGTTTGGGGAAGTCATCCACCCACCGCTAACCTCCCACCCCTCCTTGTAAACCAACAGATGTGACACTGCCCGATCGATAACTTTGTACGCTATTACCTGATAGGGCATGTGGTACATTTAAAATTTGTCTTGCATTTGGTGTCATATTATTTGTATTTTCAAAGGGTTTCAAAGTTTTAGGTCAGTTTGCATTTTGTGTCGGATTACAATAAATTATATACTGCATTTTAAGATGTTATTTTCTTTATTCAAACGAGTCTAGGAGAAATGTTTTTTTTATATATTATTAACAGTAATACTTTTTCTAAAATTCAGTGTGAAGGGCATTGTTATCTGTTTTTGGTATTGAGGTATCCGCAGTGGTATTGGAGAATCGGTATTGGTATCGGAACAACTATACTTTTAATGTTCTGAGAAGGTGAAGTAACAGCCACTAAGCTACCAAACATCCAAGATAATGTTCAATCATACAGCATGTCATAGCACTGGCCATAACGTATGATGCGTACCACATTCCTGCGCATTCGGCATGCACTCTACTCGTTACTTGCCCCTTCATCGAGCACCAGCGCACACATGGGCAAGTCATTACTCTTATCAGTACAATAAATTGTGTACCTACAGGGTCTAAAACACTTCACGTCACAAGGGACTACTGACATGCGTCTGGAAAAATTGTACTACCTACTCAAAAGCAGTCACATGGTCGCCCTAACCTCAGAGCAGGAATTTTGCTGCTCGATGAGCCAGCCATCAACACGAGGTTCACAAGGAGTTACTGCACAGTGCTGACTGTACAACATATCAACCACTCTCGTTGCTGGTACAATGTCTCCATCAGCAAGTCTTTCATACAAACACAGTTCCACCAAACCCAAATGTGTTATAGTAGCACGAGACAGTCCCAATTGAGCAATGAAGGGAAAGGAAGCAAGTGTGGCTGTAGGGTAGAGACGGAGATGGGAGAAGGAAGTAGTACCTCAGTGTAGGCGATGAGCAGCACCCAGAAGGTCTTCGAAGGGCGTGGCACGCTGAGACTGCCCCAGAGGAACACGAGGAGAGGCAGCGGCAAGGACAGCACTGTGGCAGACTTGATTTGGTGCAGGAACACCATGAAGTAGCAGACGAGCTCTGAGTGCGACATCACCGAGTGGTAGAGAGCCGCACACAGTTGCACCACAGGTGGCTGCACTTTCTCCCTCAGCTCTGGGCCCGACCCCCACGTGCTGCAACATGCCCACACTGCAGTGAAACTGACTTATCCAGTTATAAAACACTCTCAGCTCTGGGCATGACCCCCACGTGCTGCAACATGCACACACTGCAGTGAAACTGACTTATCCAGTTATAAAACACTCTCAGCTCTGGGCATGACCCCCACGTGCTGCAACATGCACACACTGCAGTGAAACTGACTTATCCAGTTATAAAACACTCTCAGTATGTGTCTGTGTGAACCCTCACAGTTGTTAACATAAACCCCTTTCCCACATCCCCTTTCCCACATCCTTAATTCATACAATTCATACATCCCTTCTCTATTTTAGATATTTTCTTTTGAAGCCATGTAATGCTGCTAATGCATTAAGTTATTTATTTTCAAGTTTCAAGGCAATTTGCAACATTTATTCCTTGTCTCTTGTGAAATGTAAAAGAAGGTGATTATTTCAGTTAATAATGTAGGTTTATGACATCCAAGATGGCCAGTATAAATATTTTGATAGTTGTCTAATGACAAGTCAGAACAGACAATGACTGCTACTTGAACTGCAATTCCGGACACGGTCAAGAAACCATCATAGTATCAAATTGCCTCAGCTGGGCCTAGCAAAGACACCCACATTGACTGAACTACTATACTGCCAACAGAACATTATCTGCAAGAATAATATGGGTGGTGAGAGCAAACAGCAGTATGCAGATTGTACAATGAAAAAAAATTAGGTTCTCCAGGCCCTGCGAAAACCCTTGCTACCCCAAGCACAAACTCACAAAACACCAAGGAATACATGATATACTTAATAAAATCACCCAAAGAATAGTGGTGGTAGGGAATTACGAGCACAATGAAATAATACATTGCTAATACAAGAAATGCCAAACAATGGAAGGGCACCTGGTACACTTCATAGACCAGAAAATCCAAGGTCATTGACGAGATATTACTTTGAATTTCATGTGTGTGTATTCTTGATACGGTGACCTTATGCAATATGGTAGAAGACAAAATAATGAAAAATGAAGAAACCAAGTCATTGTAGCATCTCTAGAACTAGATCCGTCTAATGATGTGAAAAAACTTCTTGAGAAAAAGTGAAAGACTGTATGTTGGGAATAAGGAAGCATATTAGAAACACCCCAGGACACTATCTCCAAGAGGCTCCAAGTAGACGTACAGCACAAACATTTGGGTCAGCATATGCAAACAATATTGTTTCCACTGCACAGGTGATGGAATGAGGCAATTACAACCTCCTGAGTGAACTTTTCCCAGTCAAATCAAGAGTCCAGGAAAGAGTTAATGGCAGAATGAAAATGTGTGGGAAAATCCAGACAACATCCCGAAGTAACCAGAATGGGAAGCCATGGCATACAAAATCAAGCTCTCAGTTACCGAAAACACCCCATTAAGGGTAACAAGAATTCACTATTGAAGACTGTGACTATATGAACTTACTAACCCCTCAGTAAGGCAGCCAAATAATTCTGTGCAGAATGTAACAAAATGGAAGGAACTGATTTGGGTGATGAGTTGTTTTGGAGATGTATATTGGGCAGACATTCCAGAAAGAAGAATTAATAAGATACATGGAACTTAGCTGCTGCACAAAAAAAAATCCATCCCCAAGGCTGCACAATAGGACAAAGGAAAAGCAGGAGGAAATCCCACAAAAGAAATCAAGGAAATACCAAGGTCCTATCTGAGGGCAGCCAACAAGCAGAAAGACAGAGTCGTAGCCACAGAATCCTCCTGGAATATGGACCACAAATGCAGCTTACAAACAGGACAGCTTGTAGATGTATGGCAGCACACTGACACAAACTACTTCTGCCTACTGCATGAACCTAGCAAAGTGAAACAATGGCAACGTTTGGGGTAGGAAAGGTAAGATGGCAAAGTGCTACTGGCTCTAAGAGAAATTATAACATGGTTCTGAAATATCAATTTAATGTGAAGAAAGATGGAGTATATGAAAACAGAATATTAAGAGCTGAAAGAATACACAATGACTCTAAAAGACAAGAAAAACATGATGAATTCTGGCCACAAGAAACACAACTGTAGGAAAGAACCTAGAAGCATGCAGCATGCCAAGTATGGCAGAAAGAATTGCATGGAAACTAAGGAGCTGTGAGCTCCATTGCCTGGCATCACTCTACATGTGGTGGCGAAAGCACTTGCTCCATGAGCGAATCTTCACGGCCCAACA